>JASAMX010031559.1:0-14435 GCA_030248175.1 Microlaimidae sp. YZB2_3
CACACGCGCACCACACACACACACACACACACACACACACACACACACACACACACACACACACACACACACACACACACACACACACACACACACACGCACACACACACACGCACACACACACACACACACACACACACACACACGCACACACACACACACACACACACACACACACACACACACACACACACACACACACACACACACACACACACACACACACACACACACACACACACACACACACACACACACACACACACACACACACACACACACACACACACACACACACACACACACACACACACACACACACACACACACACACACACACACACACCAATTTATAAAGTTTTATCGACTGCTCTAATCATTATAAAAAATATTTACATAAGCGGAAGAAAAGCTTATTCGTACTTCAATTTTCCAGCATCAAAATTCTCAATTTGGGGTTCGATGTAAAAGCAAAGGATTTCGTTGAAACGTCGAAACAAAAACAAAATGTTATCAAAATAACCATTTTCTTCCAGATATAAAAACGAACCAGTTTCAGAAATTTTCCTAGTTATGTTTTCTCAAACAAAACAATTGCAGTGCAGTGTGCAAATTAACGTCTAGTATTATGATAGCATAAGGTTAACGGTTTAATTTTTTAAACGTTTATCTAAAAACATTATAAAAAATAATTTCGAATTATCTAAAAAATTAAAAAATATTTGCTTAACCTAGTGTTTTAGTATTTTAGTATTGCTAAAAGTATTTTACGATTTATTTTATGCAATCAAAGGTGGATAATATGATGATTCAGGACAAAGGTGTGACACTCGTGTTTAACAAACGCGGCCATGCGAAAGACAACCAGCGGACGGACGGGTGTCATCGTGACGGACGGGTGTCACGATAGATGCATTGAAAACCATGTTTCTAAACATATTTTGTCTTGCTGGCTGACTTTCAAAAATTTTCACAATTTAATACCGTACCTTTTTTTAAAACTCGAATAAGCGACAAAAAACAGATGCTACGTGAAAACCAGAATAAATAACACAAATATATTAATATGCTAGTATAAAATCACATTAATACAAATTTAAATAATTTAAATAAAGGCAAATTTTACTTTTTTTAATATAAAAAAACCGCGAAAAGAAATTAAAAAGTTACATTTGTATTAACTTGTCATAAAATAAATTTAAAAATATGAAAAAATGCCCACAATTACCTAAAAGGACTATTTGTTTAAAAAATAACCAAGAACAAAAAAATTTTTATTTTAGTTTAAAATTATACGTGAAAGAAGCAAAAGGATATGACATACAAATGTGCACAATTGTAGTTTCTTTAAAATAAGTATTCGTTATTTTCATTTGGCTTTTTTTCATGTAAAAAGATTGAAAAAATGAAATTAAACATTAATGTTTATGTTAGAAATATGCCTAGGCGAGAAAAAACACGATTACCGAAGGATTCGAACTTAGGACCCTCAAATGACGTATTCAAAGACCATCCAATGCGCTACCGTAATTATTAATGAATTCGCCTAAAAGCGTAATATAACCGATGTTTTCAGGCAATATTTTTACTTTTCTTGGTGTTTTGAAGAATTTTTAAAAATAATGTAAACTGAACTTTATTTTGCATTAAAATGCCGACAAATCTGCGGTATTTTTTTATAAAAAATGTATTAGTTTTGTGTTCAGTTTTATTGTATTTTTTATTTTAAAAAAATACAAAATATGCATTTGTTGTGTTCTTTGAAATCCTTTAATTTGTAAAATATAAAATATTTTCAAGGTTTTTAACGATTTATTCCATAATCCGTTGTCATTTTGTTTTGATTTTAGGAATTTTTTTATTTGCCACTTTATTATTTTTTTTGAAGAAAAGGAAGAAAGCTCATTAAATACATCCAGTAAACATTAATCCCCCTTCGCTCGGTACTCAAAATAACATCTGAATAAGTGTAGAAAAAAACCCATTAAAACCTTAAAAGACGTTTAAAAAAACAACAAATGATTCTGTCAAACTACATTTCTTCAAAACTAAGTGACTTATGCTCTCACTGCGAAGCATATTGTTTTTATTTATGCATTACATCAATATTATTTTTTTGAGAATGCCGACCTAAGCGATACTGGAAAAAAGTTGACAAAAAATTTTTTGTTTGCGGTCTTATAACTTTTGAACGCGCCGCGATCAATAAGCAAATATCTCGCGTTAAGGTCCTTGTACTTTTGGCTACCTCCTGAAAAAAATGTTTTTTCAAAAATTTTGGGGGGTTAGCCCCAAAATTGCCGAAATTTACGGTCAATTTTTTTCGGCCAAATTTCTAACTTTTTACCATATGGGGCTTTACGTCTGAAAAATTTTTTGCAGATTGCCCACACTTTTCTGAGCTCAAAAATATATAATTTGTTAGGGGTAACCTACCTAGGTCGGGTACCCCGAGAAGTTAAAGGGGGTCAATTTCACAATTTTTGCTAAAAATCTTTGTATGGGGGACACCAAATACATATTTTGGCATCATGCTCAAAAACTGTTAAAGCCACAGGCCTGAGACCGGGGGGATTTATGCGGAAATTTAAGTCCGACATTTTGGTGATTATCTCAAAAAAATCTTGATGCCCTAAGGCACTGCAATGGCTAACCCCTAAAAATAAAACCTTTAACACAGCCCCTCTACATAGGCGAGTAATATATCATTTTAAAGCTCTCAGCGTAAGATTTGAAAAATATAAAAAAATTTGCTCTAAATGGTCGGGTAACCAAAATACAGACCCCTTTGTACCCCCAAAATTAGTAAGGGGTGATTTGTTTGTTTTTATTATTTATAAACCGTATTTATATTCGTTTGAAAGCTGTATGCGTGCTGATTTTAAAAATATTAATTTTAGACTAAAACTTTTTATGGTTACCCGGTTACACACCCCCGAATACCCCCAATTTTGAAAAATGGTAATTTTGTCATTTTTTCATTTTAAGTGACATGTTTATACTCATATGAAAGCTCTCGGCGCACTGATCTAAAAAATATATGGTTTTTTTTAATTTTCTTCAGTGGTTACCCATTTTCGCCCCCATCAATGTACCCCCTAAAATTCTTAAGAGGTGATTTTATTATAATACCCTCATGTTTATACTCATATCAAAGCTCTCGACACGCTGATGTTGATGCTGATTTTCAACTCGATTTACCCATTGGTTACCATTTTTACAACCAAAATGTACCCCCAAAAATTTTTAGGGGGTCTTTTTTATATATTTATTATAATACCCTCATGTTTATACTCATATCAAAGCTTTAGACAGGCTTATCCCAAAAATATAAACTTCAACTCGATTCACCCAACGGTTACCATTTTTACAACCCATAATGTACCCCCAAAAACTTTTAGGGGGTCTTTTTTATATATTTATTATAATACCCTCATGTTTATACTCATATCAAAGCTTTAGACACGCTAATCCCAAAAATATATATTTCAACTCGATTCACCCAATGGTTACCATTTTTACAACCCATAATGTACCCCCAAAAATTTTAGGGGTCTTTTTTATGTATTTATTATAATACCCTCATGTTTATACTCATATCGAAGCTCTCGACACGCTGATGTCAAAAAAATTATTTTCAACTCAATTATAACCACCCAATGGTTACCATTTTTACAACCAAAATGTAACCCCCCCAAAAATTTTTAGGGGGTCTTTTTTTATATATTTATTATAATACCCTCATGTTTATACTCATATCAAAAGCTTTAGACACGCTTATCCCCAAAAATATAAATTTCAACTCGATTCACCTAATGGTTACCATTTTTACAACCCATAATGTACCCCAAAATTTTTAGGGGTCTTTTTTATATATTTATTATAATACCCTCATGTTTATACTCATATTAAAGCTCTAGACACGCTTATCCCAAAAATATAATTTTAACTCGATTCATCAATGGTTATCATTTTTACAACCCATAATGTACCCCCAAAAATTTTTAAGAGGTCTTTTTTATATATTTATTATAATACCCTCATGTTTATACTCATATCAAAGCTTTAGACACGCTAATCCCAAAAATATATATTTCAACTCCAGATTCACTAATGGTTACCATTTTTACAACCCATAATGTACCCAAAAAATTTTTGGGAGGTACATAATATGGGTTGTAAAAATGGAAAAAAATAAAAATAACCATTAGATAAATCGAGTTGAAATTTATATTTTTGGGATAAGCGTGTCTAAAGCTTTAATATGAGTATAAACATGAGGGTATTATAATAAATATATAAAAAAGACCCCTAAAATTTTTGGGGGTACATTATGGGTTGTAAAAATGGTAACCATTAGATGAATCGAGTTGAAATATATATTTTTGGGATAAGCGTGTCTAAAGCTTTGATATGAGTATAAACATGAGGGTATTATAATAAATATATAAAAAAGACCCCCTAAAAATTTTGGGGGTACATTATGGGTTGTAAAAATGGTAACCATTGGGTGAATCGAGTTGAAATTTATATTTTTGGGATAAGCCTGTCTAAAGCTTTGATATGAGTATAAACATGAGGGTATTATAATAAATATATAAAAAGACCCCCTAAAATTTTGGGGGTACATTTTGGTTGTAAAAATGGTAACCATTGGGTAAATCGAGTTGAAAATAATTTTTTTGACATCAGCGTGTCGAGAGCTTTGATATGAGTATAAACATGAGGGTATTATAATAAAATCACCTCTTAAGAATTTTAGGGGGTACATTGATGGGTGCAAAAATGGGTAACCACTGAAGAAAATTTAAAAAAACCATATATTTTTGAAATCAGTGCGTCGAGAGCTTTCATATGAGTATAAACATGTCACTTAAAATGAAAAAATGACAAAATTACCATTTTTCAAAATTGGGGGTATGTAACCGGGTAACCATAAAAAATTTTAGTCTAAAATTAATATTTTTGAAATCAGCACGCATAGAGCTTTCAAACGAATATAAACACGGCTTATAAATAATAAAAACAAAAAAATCACCCCTTACTAATTTTGGGGTACAAAGGGGTCTGTATTTTGGTTACCCGACCATTTAGAGCAAATTTTTTTATATTTTTAAAATCAGCACGCCGAGAGCTTTAAAATGATATATTACTCGCCTATGTAGAGGGGCTGTGTCAAAAGTTTTATTTTTAGGGGTCAGCCATTGCAGTGCCTTAGGGCATCAAGATTTTTTTGAGACTATCACCAAAATGTCGGACTTAAATTTCCGCATAAATCCCCCCCGGTCTCAGGCCTGTGGCTCTAACAGTTTTTGAGCATGATGCCAAAATATGCATTTGGTGTCCCCCATACAAAGATTTTTAGCAAAAATCGTGAAATTGACCCCCTTTAACCTCTCGGGGTACCCGACCCAGGTAGGTTACCCCTAACAAATTATATATTTTTAAGCTCAGAAAAGTATGGGCAATCTGCAAAAAAATTTTCAGACGTAAAGCCCCATATGGTAAAAAGTTAGAAATTTGGCCGAAAAAAATTGACCGTAAATTTCGGCAATTTTGGGGCTAACCCCCCAAAATTTTTGAAAAAAATTTTTTTTCAGGAGGTAGCCAAAAGTACAAGGACCTTAACGCGAGATATTTGCATATTGATCGCGGCGCGTTCAAAATTTATAAGACCGCAAACAAAAAAATTTTGTCAACTTTTTTCCAGTAAAAAAACAGAGTAATTGCAAAAAAAGCATCAAAAAATTTGTTCATTATTTTTTAGGACATTATTTGCTTCTAATTCAATATTTAATTTAGTACGCGCTTTTACAACATATGTTAGCTATATTGTTAGGTCGACTTTGTAGAATTGCAAGTGCAAATACTTTTACCACATATTGAATTGACTTTGTAGTCTAGTAAAATATCCAAGTGTTTGTTGGAATCCTTTCCAACTACAAGATATAGATCGAATAGAAAATGTTTAGCACAATTTTACTAGACGATTATTTAAGAAATGCAAACTAAAATATAAGACATATAAAGAACGTCTTAGTTTTTTAAATCTTAGCAAATCGCAGGAAGAAAGAAATGTTACTGATTTTTTGGAGTGTTAAATTTTAAACAACAAAACAAGTCTTAATCCAAACTCATTTTTGAGTTTAAATCAAAATCCTACGAGGGGTCACTCATTTAAGCTCAAAGTTCAAAAAAGCAGAATAAACGTTAGAATTTTTTTTTTTTGAAAAGTTTATTTTAGTTAATAAAAAATCCTACACTTCTAAACTATTTTTCCATATGCGATAAAAAAACACAAATAGAGCATTGCAAAAATTAAATTATACTCACTTTATAAAATAAATAAATTAAATTGGCTTGATTTAGTGCTTAATTAATTAAGCCTTAGAGCCATTTTTCCAGAATAAACCATGTCTTGGTCTCCTACGCGAACGTGATCGGTTTGCAATTTTGAGTTCTACTCGTGTTGTATGTTTTCTGAAATAAAAACTTTGACTCTAGTGTCATATTTTTCAAATTTTGGGGTTAAAATAGGTAAAAACAATTTTTCCATGTTAATTTTTGGCGTAGATTTCATTAAGACCTTTAAATTTGACTTTTTAGTTTTATTTAAAAAAATATGGGGGTGTTTTTTTGTTTTGATTTTTTTTGAAAAAATCGGGTTTTTTTATTTTTGTTCACTTACCTATCTTTGTTTTATAAATGAAAAACAGATTTATTATAATTTAGTCCAACTATATGTTTTATAACTTTTTAATATAGAGAAGAATCGAAAGGTCACTGGTCGGAGTTCGATTTAGACAGAAAGTGGAAAAGACCAGGATCCCCCGGGGCTAGCAACCATGTAATTTCATTTTAATTTTGTGTAATTAATTATATTTATTTTATTTTGTTTAAAAAACTTTTAAAACATTTTAGTTTTGCATTTGAATTTTTTTATGTTCCGTAAAAAGACACGGTTTGCAAACATAGGTGTTTTTGGTCGGGTCCGCATGGGAGGGGGGTCCACCCCCGGGTGGAAGGCCAAATTTTTTTTGGGGGGGGGTCCAAGGGGTCCGGACCCTTCTGGCTTTTTAGGGGGGTCGACCCCGGGTACGAGATTTCAAATTTAGGGGGGTCAGAGAGGTCCAATTTTTTAACAAAATTTTTTTAACTCGATAATTTAAGTGTTTTTTAGGTCTAGTATTAAATTTTATGTACTAAAACCGCCTATTTAGGCTTAAAAAGTGTATTTAAACACTGTTTTTAACTAAAAAACAGTGTTTTTGACAGTAAATAAAAAATATACTTCCGAATTGGTTGGGAAGGGGGAGGGGGTCAGCCTCACTAGAGGGGGGGCGGGCCAGCCCGGACCGCTCTCGAGCTTTGGGGGGAGGGGGGAGCCTGGATTTTTTCCAGGGGGGGTCCAAAATTTTGGCTCTAGGGGGGGTGGACACCTCTGCCCCCCCCCCCCCAAAAAAAAAAAACACCTATGTTTGCAAAGCTATACAACCTGTTTATTAGTAAAATTAACAGTTTCTAACTAAATTTGATTTTTCTTAGTATGATTAATTTTTTGAACTAAGTTTAGGACTCGGATTCGGAGGACGAGGACACGACAATCTTAGGATCGGAAGCTAACGCGAGCAAAAGCGTCATGGGGGCGCTCAAGATGGCCCAACAGAAAGTATTATAATAATGATTATTATTATAACTGTTCTAAAAGCACAATAAACTTAGAATGTTTCTGATCATTAATCTCAGGTTTGTAATAGTGATGGGCGGAACATTGGAACCCCCGGAACACCGGAACCGGAATTGAGATTTTTCAAAAATCCGGAACAGGAATCGGAACCGGAATTCCAAATTTTGCCCGGAACATCCGGAACCGGAACTGCCCATCATTAGTTTGTAAAATTTGCATAATATTTATTGTAATATCTCAAAATAAAAGAAGTTTTTGATTTTATTGTGCTTTTAAGACAGTACTTTATTTTTGAGATTATTTTTAAGCTCACTTTCATCATAGTTTTATTAATTATTATTATTCCTGTTTAACGTAAATCTCGAAAAAGTTAAAAAAGTTAAAAAAATTTGGTCATATTACTTGTAATTAAAAAAAGTTGAAATGCTATAAATTTCTAAACTTTTTAAATTGTATAAATTTTTGATCATAATTTTAAAAACGACTGGCGGCAAATGAAAATAATTGGATCATTAATTAATTACTAAAAAAAGAGCAAATTTTTTTCGACATACTTCATCATCAAAATTCAGAACCACAAAAAAGTTATTTTAAAGAAAATTAATAAAAGTCTAAGGAAAATTATGTGAATTCATTGCCCAGGCACATTATTGCCCTAAATGAAGCACAACCTAATTAAGGTGTGCTCTAGTTAAGGTCCTCGGATATTCTAATTAGGGTAGTATAAAATTGTATTTTCTCATTATGTCTGTGTTATTTTTGTTATAACATTAAGTGTATTATAACCCTTTCCGGTTTGATGCTTTAAAGCTACTGCCGTGTATAAAAGATTATTTTCTAGTAAGGCAAGTAAACAACTCTGTAGTTTAATACCATACAGAAAGGAAAAGATCTGGATTTCAAAATTTAAAAACCGGTGTTTGACACTCAGTTTAGATAACTTTTTTTCTTTTTCCAGACTAGTGCAGACCTGTGCACGGTCTGGAAGTGCCCCTCCCCCTTTTGTTGGAGGATTTGCGCCACGCCCCCCCCCCCCGTTTTATTGCCCCTCCCCCGCCAAAAAATGAAAAAGTACCCTAAAATTATGACGCCATTTTTGACCTATGATGACGCCATCATCGCGATTTTTTTGCAGTTTTTAGCCTATTTCAATGGATTTTAAGTCATTTTAGTGCACAGGTCTGCTAGTGTGTTTTTTTGTGTGAACTTAAGTATAGGTTGTCACAATACCCAAAGTCTTACTAATTAAATGTCCATGTAGATTGAATTTAATCACTGATTTAGGGTTATTTGCATGGAGATACAGACAGAAAACCAGATGGTCCAGGATTAAAACATTTGGAAGCTCAAAGATATTCAATAGTGGACAAACAGTTTCAGTTAGTTTTTTTTATGTTTATAGTGAAAACAAAATGAGTACTTTGCTTAGGTTAAATTTTCTAAGCCCAAACGTTACCCAACTATCAAGAGCACAGCATTTTATATTTCTCATGTTTACTTGAACAAATATTTCAGAAGTTTGATTTGGATAGTTATTTTGAAAAAAAAAACACAAAAAAAACTAATATATAATTAAAGACGTAATAGAACAAAATAATTCTTAATATAATTTTTTATAAGTCATTTAGGCTAAAACAACATAATTTAATTTATCAATTTGGATTTTCTATTGTCAAATTGGACTTTAAACTTAAGATTGATCCCTAATTGTATGCTTTTTTATTCTAATTTAGTATTCAAAAGACATGAAATAGTTTGTAAGCTAACTGACTTAAAATCGGCCAGCTTTACTTTCGGCCACCGGCTGTTATTTTGGCTATGCTAATTGTTATAAAATGAACAGCGTATGGCTGGCTAGATGACATGACAATATACTATTCATTAGTAGTTCATTTCATAATTTGGTGACTGGCAAAAATAACGGGTGGTGTCGTGGCCGAAAATAAGCCTATTCGATTTTAATTCAGTTACCCTAATATCCATAATTGTCGCTATTTTAGCGATATTGACGATAAGTACGCGAAGAAGATCCAGCGCATGGGAGTCGGCGGAGCCGTCCGCCCTTTCGAGGAAAAGGATACCTACCATCCCAAAATCTCCCTCACCTATACGGACGAAACCGGACGCCATATGGATACCAAAGAAGCGTTCAGATACCAATCCTGGAAGTGAGTGATGTTATGTTCCCCGGAGCTCTGAGCTCCGGAGCTTCGCTTATTAGAACTCCGGAGCTTCGCTTAATGGAACTCCGGAGCTCTGAGCTCTGGAGCTTCACTTATTGGAACTCCGTAGGCTTATTGAAACTCCAGAGCTCTGAGCTCCGGAGCTTCGCTTATTGGAACTCCGGAGCTTCGCTTATTGGAACTCCGGAGCTTCGCTTATTGGAACTCCGGAGCTCTGAGCTCGCTTAATGGAACTCCGGAGCTCCGCCCTATTTTTTACTAACTTTTTCACTAAATATTTAAAGAGTGTGGCATAGATTGTTTTGCCAAAATTTTTTGTAAATTAAATTTTTTTCTTCAAAACTTAATTGAAACGACAAAAATAAATTTAAAAATTGTGTAAATATCATAGGCATTGATTGCTCTTAAATTCATCAAAAATAAGCATGAAAATGGAGCAGAGTTCTGCCCTGTAGCTATGAATGATGAAAAATGTAGTTGCGAAAAACACGTTTAGCATTATAAATAAAGTTGTAAATATTTGATGATCAATTTTTATTTTTAGGTTTCATGGGAAAATGCCTGGAAAAAAGAAGGTAGAAAAAAGAACGAAAAAGCAATTTGAAAAGGTATATAATATTAATTTTAACCCGGCAACGGTTGGCAACGTTTCTTAATTTTATCTGTAACTAAAAGCTTTAAATGGGGAGGGAGGGAAGTTTTGGGTTTATAAAAATATTGAGACTGGAGTTACCCCGTACCCAGGAGCTCTGGAGCTCGGAGGTTGCTCCACATCTCCGTCCAATTTTTTTATTAATTTTCTGAATAATTAAAGGGTGATGGTGATGCTATAGATTATTTTTTGTCACAATTTGCTTGTAAGCTAATTTTTTTTAACTTATTTAAAAGTGACTTTAAATATAGTTCAAGTAACTTTAGATGCATTTTAAGCTTAAATAATTTTAAAATCACTCATTTAAAGGGCGGAACTCCGAAGCTCCCCGCTTTAAATTGCCGGAGCTCCGGAACATGATATTGAAGGGTAGAAATATCATTACTGTATAAAAAGAGTAAAGTCAATGTGTATTAACTAAACATCTTCGTTGTAAAAGTTTTCCTATCATTTATTTACTTTATTTTATCTAGAAACAAAAACATGGCAAAATGAAGCAAGTATACACTGCGCTAAAATGCTGTTTAGTGAAAGCTCTTAATGTGTCAAGTACTACTGAGTTAAGAAAATTTATGAGGTACTCACTGAGTACGTCATAAATTTTCCGCAAATATAGTTTATATTTAAAAAAATACACATGAAAATCGTTTTCTTTCCTTTCCCAACAAAGGATACGAATTTAAAAAATAATATTTCTGGTCTGTTTTAGGATGCGATGACTCAAATGAACTCCCAAGATACCCCACTAGGTACTCTAAGCAAGCAGTTAGATAAACAACGCCAGCTTCAACTGCCCTATATTCAACTCAGCGGTTCGGGTAGCCGGGACATAGGGTAAACTTTTTTTTGTTCGCACTAGTAAAATCTTTTTCTTTGCTCCCGAGCGGAGGTAACGGGACTTTAGAGCCGGAGTGAGGGGACTTTAGAGCCGAGGGTCTTTAGAGCCGTAGTGTGGGACTTTAGAGCCGTATTGGAGGGACTTTGGAGCCGTAACGTAACTTTTGTGTTCAGAAAATTCATAAAAAATTAAAATTAAGGTACTTTAGAGCCGAACTCCTAAATTTATTATTTTTTTGTTATGTGCGTTACATATTTTACAAATTTAGTACATTTTTTATGGAAATTAGTGAGATTTTGACTTGTAAAACTGTTTAACACCTTTCAATAGTATTTTTGAAAACCTTTTGGTGTCAGCAAAGAATATTTTTGGTAAAATATTTTCGAAAATATTTTTTTAGGCACTAAATTTATCAGCATTTCAATAGCTTTTAAGCTTTTTTTAGACTTTTATCATGAATTTTAGGTTTCGCTTAGGCTTAGAAAAGAAAAAGTTTTTTTTGTCTAGATTTTTGTTGTGCAAAAATTTTTTAACATAAAACATCTTTTATATTTTTTATAATAAATATTTTAAAAAACGTGAATCTTAACCCTTAGCCATACCTTAAATTCATATAAAAAATCTTTATTTAAACAAATCAGAAATCGAAGCCATGTTCTTGCACTAAAATAATAATATGAAGTTTATCAATTTCTCGAGCATAATTAATTTAAATTTTCATTTTAAATATACTAATTTAATGGTTTTTAAGCTTAATTTAATGTTTTTGATAGTGTAATTCAGTTTAAAATTATTAATTTTTAAAAATTTACATGTAGAAACAGCCAAAATGATTCAAAAAACATTTAAATTTGTTTAATTTGTTCTTTTTTGTTGATTCCGCCTGACCTGCACATCAATATATAATTTGCAGAAATTTGAGGCGGAGTCGGAGTCAGAGTCGGTGGAATTAAGTGTTTGCCAGAAATTTTGCCGAATTTTTATGTGTTATGTAAATGTTTTAATATTACTTGTATATTGTTTTAATATTGTTTGCAAACGCATTTTTCATTTCGGCTCTAAAGTCTCTGCTGCGGCTCTAAAGTCCCCAGGTCCGGCTCTAAAGTCCCTCGGCTCTAAAGTCCCCAAACCCGAGCGGAGCTTATGAACGAACACCCATGGACCTAACTTGATAGACTAACTAACTTGGTAAATAAGGGAGAGAGACAGGAGAGTCCCGAAATTCTTGTTGTTGTTGCATTACCTGAAACTTATAGTCTTTAGTCCCGAAATAGGAGAGTTCCGCAGCTGTGCAGGTGCGACACGAGAGTCCCGAGACACTAGAGTCCCGGCAATGATGCATTTTAAAAATCAATAATATAACGCTGTAGTATATTATTCTTACTAAATCTTATATATGTAGTTTTCTGTTGATGTTTCAAATTAATTTTGTTTTGTTAAAACTTTTTAAAGAGATATACTGCATGTTCATTCATACTAAATCGCAAACAAACGGTTTTATTAATACATGTTACTATTATTAACACAATAAGCAATTGCAAATAAATATACTATTGTGACTCAGCAGAGCATCAGCTTTCAAATAATTTTATACTTTTATATTTTCTTGGAATTAAATGGTATGCGGAAGTTTCGCTTTTACGTCGTCTTTAAACATCTTTAAACATCTCGTCTTCGGAACATTCGTTTTTTGACGCAATTTTGTGGGTGAACTTTTCAAAGACGAGTTTTTCATTCAAACAAAAAATAATTGTCGCGCGAATAAAAAATAATATCTCAAAATAAAGTTTGCTTGATTTTTAGGTTTTATATCCACGGTCTTAGTGGAAAAAAATTTGTTTTTACGACAACAAGGATGTCTTTTCTATTAAAGGTTTTAACTTCACCAAAAACCAAAAAAAATGTTTTCCGAACTGATATATTCAATAGACGATTGATTTTTTTCTTTATCAGAAATAATTATTATATTTAAACCGAAAGTATATGCGCGGCCGTTTGCTATAATAAAATCCTTTCAGTGATACAGTAAGCGCGTAGTGTAAGATTTGGAGCACAAAAGAATATCCAAGGTTACATTATTTTAGTCTCCACGGGGTCATGGTTTTTTTTAAGCAAACACGTTAAACGTTATTTAACAATACCCAAGTTTTGATTTTCAGTTATTTAACATTCTTGACTCTTGGTTTTCAAATAAAACCGACATTATTTCTGATATTAAGGTTGGGAAACCACTTTTTTATTCCTGCGATCATTTTTCCATCTATTTTAATATAAATTTTATTGGAAATTCTTAAGTTAAATAAAAGCAAATTATTTATGACTATCAAACTGCTGATTTCTTAAAAATTAATGAATTTCTTCGTTTTATAAATTGGGCACCTATCTTTCAGTCTTCATTAAACATAAATGAATTATATAAAAAAAATCGCTGATATTAACTTAGCATGCATCGAAAAATTTGTGCCAAAAAACATAATATTTATTTAGCAAAAAATCCGCTACCCAAAAAATATTGTTTCACTTTCAAAAGAAAGTTAAACGTTTATTCTGCTTCTCTAAATTTTCAAAAGTAGCTAAAAAAGAATACAAAAATTGTGCTAACCGTTATAAACAAGCTCTTATGAACTATCATAGACTAATAGAAGAACAGATTATTAATAGTGATAATATTGGGCGTTTTTACAAGCATGCCAGTAAAAAATTAAAAACAAGTAACTTAAAAATTGGTCCGATAAAAAGAGCCAACTCAACGGCATTTTAACTTCTGACGCCATTGAAAAATTTTTAATGATTTTTTTAAAAGTGTCTTTACAACTGATAAAGGAGATATGCCTGAATTTTTATCACGTGTTTCTGAGAATAAGGGACTTTTTAATGTTCTATTTACTGTGTCTTAGCAGTGGGGTGCCCAGGGGGGGCGGGGGGGGCGGCCGCCCCCCCACGAAATCCGGCGAAGCCGGCTTTTTTTGTAAGGGGGGACCCTTACGTTTTTAAAATTTTGGGAGAGAAAAATTTTTTTCTTTAATATTAATGCAGAAACTTTCCTGATGCCTTCCAAAAGCATAGTAATAGTCA
>JASAMX010031564.1:0-11117 GCA_030248175.1 Microlaimidae sp. YZB2_3
AAGTTATGAAACAAATTTTCACTTTACATTTATATTCATTTTTGTCTTTAAATTGCGATTAATAGTAAACATTTTTGTCTTCGACTTTGAGGATTTTTTGGAAAACCTTATTGCTACCTCTAATTGCACACAAAATTTTTTTGTCAAAATATTTTTAGTGGTTCAGGAGATTTGACCCTTTAAAAACGTGTTTTCGGTGATCTTGTACTTAAAAGATTGTTTAATGAGTATAAAATTTAATCACAAATGATACACTTAAAGAACACGGAAACTTTTTATTTTCATTTGATACCTTGATTGTTAAGATCGCTGCAGCATTTGTTAAAACATAGTGTTTGATGTTTGTCGTACAAAAAAACCTGCGATTTTTTGACCAAAAAGACGAAGTGTAAAGAAAAATTTTGGGCAAAAAATCGCAGGTTTTTTTGTTAGACAAACATACAAACACTATGTTTTAACAAATGCTGCAGCGATTTAACAATCAAGGTATCAAATAAAAATAAAAAGTTTCCGTGTTCTTTAAGTGTCTCATTTGTGATTAATTTTTATACTAGTAAACAATCTTTTAAGTACAAGTTACACGAAAACACGTTTTTAAAGGTAAAACATGAACCACTAAAAATATTTTTGACAAAAAAATTGCTGTGCAATTAGAGGTAGCAATAAGGTTTTCCAAAAAAATCCTCAAAGTCGAAGACAAAAGGTTTACTCTGAAATCGCACTTTCAAGCCAAAAATGAATATAAAATGTAAAATGAAAAGTTGTTTCATAACTTAGAAAGAGTAAGAGCGCGGAGCGCTCTTACCCGTATATTAAGTGAGCGAAGTCACTGCGCGGTTAACTGTTGTTGATGGCGTCATCTAAAATGAACAAAACCTTAAATAGCTCTTTAGCCAATTAAAAATCTAAACATTCTACATAACAAAAATATTACCCTCTTTTTTCTGATATTTCAAAACTATATACTTTTGCTATACATAGATGAATTTCATACTAATTAGCTTAATTTGCTTATCTTTTTTTTGTTTTTTGGTGTCCCCCAAATATTTTTTGCTGTGGTTAATATTTGGAGCTGATTTTTTGCACGTAGATGCTAAATTGCCCCCTCACCTGAATTTCATTCTCGAATACGCTCTATTGCCCGTAGTTAAACCTCTGTTCATGTGAAAAACGACCAGTTTTTTTTAAGTTACGCATTAGGTACTGGGGTACATGTGTGACACTTTTTTTCCTTACTGAATTACATATTAAGTAACTTCATTCAGTAATACACATTCTCTTGTGGTTATTTTTTGGTTTAAATTATGATTCCTTACCTTTTTATAAAAATTATTAATTTTCAACGGAAAGAGCGAAAAAATATCGTTACCACTGTCATATGTCATATGGCAACAATAAAAATATTTAAAAAAATAAAATGAAATAAATCTCGGGTGACGTGTGAGCGCTGCGGGGTACAATGTTTCAATAGACGGAAATTTATCAAAATCGAAACAGAAAAAACTTTTTTTTATATGGAATACTATGAAGCTACAATCACTTCAAAAATTTAATGCGAGAAAAGACTAGTCTGGGTAACCTCGTAAAATTGTATGGAACCTGGAAAAACCATTTACAATGGTGCGGTTTTGTTGTTTAAAAATAAACCATCAATCTAAAAAAATCAAGCACAAAACAAAAGTCCAAATAAAGCTAATTTTCAAAAAAGTGGTTAAATCAGGTCTAACTAAAAAAATTTAAACAGAAGAAAAACACACTATTTTATATGGTTCTTTCAGGTTCCATACAATTTTACGGAGTTACCCAGACTTAATTTTTGTATAGTATACTGCTTAAAATTACATTGAAGTTTTGAATATGAAAATAATTGTATTCATATCATGAGGAGACCATAACGTTTCTTTTAAAATGAGTAAATTTTTTAATGTTTTATATCTTTAATAAATGACATTGAATTCAATGCATTAAAAGGCGGAAATTCTAGCAAAAGACGAAACAAAGTTTCGAAAAAAAAGCCTTATATTAAATGGAATAGTATAAAGCTACATAAGACTAAAAACGAAATGCCAGAAAAGACTGAAACAAGTCTCTTTAAAACCTGTAAATTAATAACAGATTTTGTGAAATTTTCAGAAAAACAAAACCGAATAAAAACAATATGTGTAAAAGCTTTAGTTTGCGTTTTTTAACCATTAATAAAACTTAATTCACATAAATTTCTCTCAAAATGGATTAACTTTTACATGAGTTAACCAGCTGTAAATACCACAGTATTAGTTAAGTCACACGTCGCCAAAACGATACAAAAAAGTATAACGCAAGCGTCACAGTAACCATGAAAAATTTCTGTCAAAATAGGTTATCGCATTGCGCATTAAATTTTGTAATTTATCATTATTTTCGTATAAAGCAAAACGTACCACCATATTAACGGCTTTTTAAAATCAAATATCAAGTTTTAAGTCCGAAAAACATTGAAAAATTCAGATTTAATATAAGGCGACTTTTTCTTTAATGTTTCCATTTATTACATTAAATAAATTAGCTGTCAATGTATTTGTTAAATTAGTTAGTTATCTAGTCCAGGAAAATTATCTATAGTCTATACAAAAATGAAGCGGACTGGCGACAAAACTCGAACATTGAAATGTTATATATCCATAACGGAGTTTAGAATATGTGCGGGACATATATGGAAGCATAGCTTAGACTCTTGGCTATCTTTGGAAAAGGTTAGGAAAAATGTTTTTCAAAGACGTCATCACTACAGCCGATGCGGTGAAAAAAACCTGGTCCCAAAAAAAACAAAACTTTATTATTAGTACGAGATAAGAAACGCCGCTTGGTATGCTGTTAAAACATACTTTTCTAAGTTTTTTTCTAAAAGTTTGAGCGAAATCGGCTCGCTCAATTTTTTTTATGATGCGTTAAATGCGCGCGGTTTTCGCGATTTTGCGCCAAATTTTGACCGCGCTAATACACTGTCGGAATTATAATTTTAGTTTTGCTTCCTGCTCAAAGTGTGTACGATATTGATCATATTGTTATATATTAAATGTCCGCCAATTTTTTTATCGTTCCTACACAATAAAAATTTTTTTCGGGTATGGACCCCCAAAATTTTTTTGGTGTTCCAAAAAAAGACCTTTTTTTGTTTTTGATGTTTTGTTTACAAAACTGCCAAAAATGTATTCTAGGCGCCACAAGCAATCTTTTAAGCATTCGTTTGTGCAAAAAACTCTTTATTGAGCGTATAATAAGCCTATGAACTTTGGGTTGGTCCAATTTGGCATTTTTGGTGATTTTATTGGTTAATGCACGCCACAAGACGTGTGCAGAATAAAAATTTTGACAAAAACACCAACTAAACCAATGAAATTCTATGATTTCGTTTTAACTTTAAAATATAATAGTGTGTTTTTGGTAAAATTACATGGCAAAGCTATAACACATTTCTTTTAAAAATTTGAAATTTCATGTAAAAGACCGCTAAAAAATTATTATGTACGTGTAGTATTCAACTTCAGATTACGTATTGCTATGTTTAAACTAAAAAAATGTTAAATAGTGATGTGTAAATGAAATTCGAGCAAAAGTTCTTCTTTAAAATAACATTCAGAGCTCAGTATTCTTAACTTTTACGGTTAAATTTCGCCAATTAGGTACCAACATATTTAATTAAAAATATTTTAATATGAAGAGATTTTGTTATTGTGAAATATTTTCGTTACTTGTACCCAATTTGATTTTAGTTTCTTTACCACGTTTTGCTTTACTGATCAAAACATACTCCTTGTAAGTACTTTCACTCCTCCTCTATTTGTAAGGCATTCTTTAAAACTAACATGATTCGTTTTGTATTTGTAAAGCATTTTTGAAAAGTAACATAAATGGTTTGCGATTAAGTATAATATTGCTTTAAACGAGAATATATGCTGATGATTTGTCTGAAAATGTACATATATAATGTAAATAAAAAAAATAAATTAGGTTTAAAAAAATTGAAATATAAAAAAATAATAAAAATATTGTTATGCTTATAAAAAAAGTTTTGTGTAATAAAAAAAAAGTTTTTTTTTTCACTCACAAAGTTTTTAAATTCCAAAATGTGACGAAATTCGAGATTCTGACGTCACGTCAGATTCTCGAGATTTGAATGGTTACTTACTGGGACGCATTTTTTAATCCAACAAACAACTGTTGCAGCCCCGTTGGGTTAACCTTTAGTTACAAACTGCGCCTGGCAGAAATAATTTAATATGACTCCAATACTGCTAATATGCCAAAGAAGTTCAACAATGTAATACAAACTAGTGATGTTCCCCGGAGCTCCGAGCTCCAGAGCTCCAGAGCGAAGCTTAGAGCTCTGAAGCTTCGTAGCGGAGCTTTGGAACAACCCTTGGAGCTCCTTAGCTCCAGCGCTTCGGAGCTCCGCCCTATTTTTATATTAAGTTCATGAATAATTAAAGAGTGAATAATTAAATATTTTGTCAAAATTTGTTTGTAAATTAAATTTTTTCAAAACTTATTTAAAACGATAAAAATAGTCTTATAAGTACAGCTAGAGTCGTTTAAAAACAACGCTTTAAATTTCTGTTTTTGTGCTAAACTAAAAAAAACCTAAAATTAGCAAACTTTACAAAATGACATTTAATGTTCTTCATATAATGCGTATTCCGTTTCTTTAATTAGAGTACTTTACTGGCCTTTCATTTACTAAATAAATTTATTTAATAATTAGATGTAACTTATAATTATTTTAAAATATTTATTTCAAAACTTCACACATATACAATGTGAATAAGTGCGTAAATATTTTTAATGCTTTGATAAAAATACAATAAATTAAGAAAGACAAAAAACAACGTAACCTTTACAGAAAAAAGGCAGTATAAGATAAAAAAGTTATGATACATAACATATCAAATTAAGTTTCCTTGACAGTTTCATTAGAAATTGGCGGATATTTTGAGTGGAAATCGTTATTAATATGCAAATTTCTATGTAATAGTGCATAAAATAAAATACACCTTTCATTTCTTTAGTGGTTTCATTTATTTTATCTTACTTTTACCATTTTTGCATATTAAAGCCCGTTGTAAAAACGGGGTACCTCATATCACAAGGCAGGTATTTACCTGCCTCTTACCTGTTTTTTTCAAAAATATTTTGTCTCCTACCTACCGCCATTTAAAATTTATCTACCTCTTACCTGCCTCCTACCTGCCACCAAGGCAGATTTGGCTGCCTCCTACCTGCCTTGTCACATGTATATGTTTTAACATAGAAAACAGCGCCACCTGCCTCCTAGCTGCTGCCTCATCCTGCATCCTACCTGCCTTTGAGGCAGCTTTGGCCGCCTCCCTCTGCCTCCTACCTGCTTCCAACACAGTTTTGTCCGCGTCAAAATTTTAATGGCACAAAATGTCATATAGTATTTGTGATTGGCGGCTATATGTTTAGCTTTGTTGGAATGGTTGTAGGAGGAGCAGCGCGCTCAATTACGTCAGGGGCGAATGAAGTCTTTTAAAACAGGGTTTTCAAATGCATGCGCTAATATGAACCAATGCCGATGAATATAAACCAATGTCAACATGGGTGCGTTATAGACAAATTCGAGGATCACTTTTTAAACCAGCGTCGCGCGGTGGCATGTAAAAACACCATTTATACAACTTCTGGTGAGTATTTTTTACTATAGAACTACTTCCGCTTAGAAAAAAAGATCTCAACCAGCGTGCTACCTCCTATAAGCCTCCAACCTGCCTTCTATTTGCCTCCAAGGCAAGTTTTGCTGCCTCCTATCTGCCTCCTACCTGCCTCCTACTTACTGGACGCAACTTCAAGTGTCGTCCTTCCTGGGTTAAGGAAAAAAGCTGGATTTGAAAAAATAATTTCATGAAACGAAATACATCATGCCCTCTTGATTTTATTATTTTTTTGCCTCTTAATTTTTTGGATGTAAGCCTGAAATAAATTTTTAAAAATACACTGCAAAATATCTTTAAAATTCCACAACATTTAAATGCTAAACGCTGATAAATAAAAGCACTTTAAAGCAAAGAACAGCAAAAATATTATACATATTAATTTTAAAGTATCACACAAAGACTTTGTAGCACAGCCAAATAATTACACATTAACATACTTCAGATTAATTTTCCTAAAAGATTACTTATTACAATCCTAAGACTGTGGAGAAAATTCCTAAA
Organism: Microlaimidae sp. YZB2_3; assembly: GCA_030248175.1. Classification (NCBI taxonomy): domain Eukaryota; kingdom Metazoa; phylum Nematoda; class Chromadorea; order Desmodorida; family Microlaimidae; species Microlaimidae sp. YZB2_3. Next base: position 6,213 of record JASAMX010031564.1, read on the forward strand.
AATGATTATAAAAAAACACCTATCACAACGAAAAAAAAATTTAGCTGAGACGCTTGTTAACTAAAAATCATAAAAATTTTAATGTTGTTATGAATTGTTTGTTAAAATGATTTTTTAATTAGTTGCCTATAAGACTAAGATTATCTTTCTCAATGAGTTACGTACTAATCGTTTGTAGTTTCAAATTTGACTTAAGTAGACTAGAACAGACAAAATTAGATGACACCAGACCATACTTAGACTATCTCACTGAATTACATACTGGTCGCTGGCTTCTACCGGATCCAAAAATCCACATTGAATCAGCGTGGTTATATGAAGAACGATTTTTTTCCACGCCCGCTTGGCGATTTGAGTCTCTTCCAGATTTAGAAACGGGTTAAAGTCCACCAAATCCATCAGGACAGTCTTCATGGCTGTGGCGTAGCAATCCCAAATATGGCTGTTAAGACCCCTAAAACAGAGAAACAATGACTCATCATGAGTAAATAACATGAGTCAAATGAGTAGATAATCAAATAAATGCAGCGTTTATAATTACGACTATTTAGATGTTTCATGACTTTGGGAGAAAAAACAAATTAGCCTCATGACATTTTGGTTATACAAAGAACAAATATTTTTTTAGAATAAAAACGGCTTTTTAAACGCAAAGCGGTTTTTTTTTGATTTTTAGAATAAAAACGGCTTTTTAAACGCAAAGCGCGACTGCATAGTTCAGTTTTAATTTTATACGTTTCAGACAAATTATTATAACTAATATAAAAGGTTAATATGTATTTGAAAATAATGATTTATTTTGTTAAAGACAGAAACATAAGCAATAGAAACATTGCACTGAGTTTTCAGGTTCTTAAAACAAAAATTAGACACATAATTCTTTACAAAAAAGGACATAAACTCGATTTAAGCAAGGTTAGTCGGTATATTTTTCAATTCAAATTAAATTTAAAAATTTAGTGCTTTGAAGATATATATATATATTGATCTTCTAATTTTAATAAATTTAAATGTTTAACAATCGGCAGATAGAACTGTATCTTTTTTTAATTGTTTTTATTTTTTTCTATTTTTTTTTATAATTTTTTTTTAATTTTCGTTTAATTTTCTTTTAATTGACGCCAAGAAACTACATTTTGAACCATTTCTTTAAAAGCTCCTTTTAATTGGAAATCCCCAAGGACCCAGTAGCCGAGTGGTTAGTACGTCGCGCTCGGATCCTCGGATCTGTGGTTTCGAGTAGTCGCTCGACCATACTTTTAACGCCGAAAAAAAGTTTTATTTTAGCTTTTTAATTTAAAAAAATGTTTTATTATTTAAGATACGAATTTAAATATTTTTTGTAATAAACTTTATTAATGTTTTGTATTTTTGACATGTATTTTATTGATGTTATTTGATGATTGTGGACGATAACATTTTTTTACAGAAAAATGAATGTCAAAAATTGAATCAGAAGGTCAAACTACGTATAGTAAGATGTAATTCAAAAAGATCTGTCGTCAAAAAAAAACTGTGAAGTTCTACCTTAAAGTTTAAAACCATCGAAAACACTAATTTAAACTGCACTTTATAAATTGTGAAGTTTAAGTTTTTTTATCCAAATACAAATCTATAAAGACTCTTAACTTTTTATGAACATGTAGTGGTTGCCTATGAATTGCTTGGAAATCGTTTTTTAATTAAATTTAGCTTTCGGTTAAAGTTTTTTATCCCGCACCAAAAGATAGTAACTGGCAAATCCTAAAAGATGCGGTGCGAAGTCAAACTTTTTGCCTTCAATTTTGATAATTTTTTCAGCAAAATATCTCTAGTGGTTCAGGCGATATGACCCCCAAGAAATTGTGTTTTTCGACAATTCTGTACGGGAAATATTGCTCAATAGGTAAAAGATTTACGTTACAAATTTTGCACTCAAAAAGCGGCTTATTACCACTTTAATTTTAAACCTTGATTCTTAAAAATGGTGCAGTATTTGTCGAGATATTGCGTCCTCGATTTTTTCGCTAAAACACAAATTGAAGGAAAAAAGGTTGGGCAATCTTCATACAATCACTGTCGTCGTTTGGTGTTCGCAATATTTCGACAAATTCTGCACTAATCTTAACGATCATGGTGTCAATTCAAAGTAGAAAGTAGCGCTTTCTTTGAGTGCATTATTTGTAACGTAAATTGTTATACACATTGAGCAATCTTTTACGAACAGAATTGTCAAAATACGCCATTTTTGGGCGTCATAACTGCTGAACCACTAGAGATATTCTGTTGAAAAAATTTTTGTGAGCTATTGGGGGCAGGGATAAGGTTTTCACAAAAAATATAAAAATCGAAGACAAAAAATTTAACTCCGCACGGCACATTTAAGGAACTCTTAGACCAGGGCATATCAACCCAGCAAAATTTTAAAACACTGAGTTGCTAAAAAATTTCAGTTGGCGGCATACATAGACAAGTTGGTCCGGAGTGAGGGGGGTTAAACCCCGAATTAGGGGGGTTAAAATCCGAGAAACGCATTTTACCCGCTTCATTTTTTCTGGAGTGTCTTTTATCCATGTCGTTTTTTTTAGATTTTAAAGGAAAATAGGCAAAAAACGCTGATTTTAGGTCAAAAAGCCTTTTTTTATTGCATTTCTTAGCTTTTTATTGCTTAAAACATTTATTTTGACCTCAAAACTTAATTTTGGAGGCAGTAAGAAGTCATTTTAAAGACATTTTTTCTTCATTTTTCCAAAATTGGGGGGTAACCTTTATTCTCCCACCACTTCTAAGTAACACCTCACATCTCGGAATTTGGGGGGTTAAACCCCCCCCCCCCAACTCCGTCTGTGTCTATGTATGGTTGACGGCGCCTTGAAACCTTTGTAGATCGCATTTACATTTTGGTCGGACTGGATCCCTAACGCAAAAAGATCGCAATAAAGCATGGGTAACCCCTAATTTTTCCAATACCACCAGCTTCAGAATTTTTTTAACAACTTGTTCGTTCATGTTTGTTGGGTTCATATGTCTTGATTTAAAAGTCAGCTTTAAAGGCAATAGCTCTGGGGACTCTTTTAATGAACCATCGTGTCCACTTTGGCTTTTTCAAAACCTTGCCCAGCTTAATCACGTTCTCAACAACTCTGTTTATTAATGTTTTCTTAGGATTTATATGTCCAATCCAAGAGTCAGTATTAATACCTTTTTATGTAGTTCCTGTGACTGGCTCCCAGCACTTTGAGGTAGCGTTCGAATTCTTTGTACTGCCCCTTCTGTTCGGCGTAATAGCACACGCATTCCGAAAGGACGCGCACGAATCTGATAGCCTGCCGTTTGAACTCGGGAATCTGGTGCCAAAACACAGCCGGACCCTTTTTGGTAGTGATAAAAGCCAGCAGCCAATTTTATGGTCAAACATTTATTGGATTAAGCCGATCAGTAAAGGCTGGTTCATACTTATGACAAAACGTGCTTTGGACAAAGTTCAAAAGACAAAAGTCCTTTGGACTTTGTCCAAAGGACAAATACAGCGTTAAAACGTCCTTTGGACTGAGTAAAAAACAAAATCCAAAGGACAACGTGTTTATACTTTTTTGTCCTTTGGACTTCTCCTTTTGGATTTTGTCCTTAGGACTTTGTACAAAGTAAAAATATTAAGTAGCATTCATACTTCGTCCAAAGGAAAAAGTCCAAAGGACGTTTTGGCTAGTCCAAAGGACGTTTTGGCTTTTCTAAAATTGTCCTATGGACTTTGTCCAAAGGACGTTTTGTCATAAGTATGAAGTAGCCTTAATACAACCTAACCCTTGAGCTAAGCAGCGTGCTAAAACAACTTAACTTTAGCAGCTGTTATTAGAAGCTAAAATACCCCCTAAACCAGACTCTTAACCATAGTTATACAGCTGTTAGGTTCTGTAAATCATAATATGGAAACTCTAAATTACTGTTTTTGTTTTTCAAATTAAAGTCATTTTCATATTCCTATGTGATTTTAGTAAATAAATAGCAGTATTAAACATCAATGTTACATCTTCTGGAGATACATAAATTATATAATATTTCAAAATAATAGAACATAAGCTAGAGAATATATTTTTTGAAATTTATTTTTTTGAATGCAAAACACCAAAACATATTTTAAAAACAAAAAGCAATCAAAAAAAAAAAAAATTGAAAAAACTTCCATTCTTCTATTTATAATGTATTGAAATCTATTTATTGTAAACCAATATGATTAAAATAACAACATACAACTTTTGGAATGTCAAACAAGCCAGATGCCGTGATACTTGTAAGAAATTTATCACAAAATATTCAATTACTTTTACTAAATACTCGTGTTTTTAACAATTATCTACCCTTTTAACACTTATATAAATTAAACTAGAATAATTGCCGAATAACATTGAAAATAACATTATTACGAATTTTATTTTTAAAGCATATAGCTACATCCATACAGCAGCATAATTCAAAAAAGGTTAAAAAGGGAAATATTTGCCTAAATCATTAAATTTTAATCTAAGAAAAAATCGACATTAAGTTTTTTTGGCGGCTTTCCTAAATAAAAGACTGAAAATTTATTTACAAACCAAAAAAATATATGAAAAAACAGTAAAATATGTATTTATTCTAAATATAAAGGAGTTTAAACTCTGGCATTATTTAATATAAAGGAGCGAAACCAGATAATATAAAGAATAAAGCTCTATCATCACAGCTTAAAGACCAATGACATTAATGGTTTTTTCTCATCTGTGCTCAACTTGCAATGCTGCAAGCCTTCTGCAGGAGTACTGAAGTAGTGCTTGAGATTTATTCTCGACGCTCAGAGTGACAAAAAATGCTGGCAACACGTTCACATCGCTGCAAAAAGTATAATGTAGCGCTGTAAATGTGCATGTAAATGCCCCCATAACCTGTTAC
>JASAMX010031566.1:0-12113 GCA_030248175.1 Microlaimidae sp. YZB2_3
GATTGTCCCTAATGAAGTTGGTTTTATAAGATTTGCGTTTATAAAAACTCCCGGGAGCGAATTGTCCCGGGAGCGAATTGTCGTGGGAGCGAATTGTCCCGGGAGCGAATTGTCATGGGAGCGAATTGTCCGGGAGCGAATTGGCGGGAGCGAATTGTCCCCAATTTGTGTCAAATATTGTTACTGCACTATTATCACTCATCTCAAATGTCTTCCCCGATTCAAATCTAATATCTAATCGAATCCAAATCTTTTGAATGTAGCGTTATAGGTAAAATACTCATAGCTGCAAACGTAGGCATGGATTATTTTTCATATACTACTGTATATTAAAATTAAACGATTTAACAGTGTAAGCCTGTTCAATCGCTTCCGGCCGTTGGTCCTGGTGCGCAATTACACTGTAAGAATGCAAATGCAATTCTGACTTTACCACGCGAAGAAAAGTAAGAACAGTGCTTAGATACAGTTTCTGCTGCCATTGCAATGATTAATCAATTTTGTGGCCGAAAAACTATTCTGAACTATTATATTGGTACAGAAGAGTGAGAGTCGCAGCTAAAACCATTTTACCTATAGTGATTATCCAAAATTTTATACGTTGTTTAAAAGTAACGGTTCTTATAGAAAACTAAATCTCAGTAAGGCAACACTACACTTCTTGTTCTTTAAAAAGTCAACTGGCTATATTCCACCATTTGTGAAAATTCTGGAAAAGATAAAGTCATTTTCCAACGCAATGAAAGTGATTCTACCCAATGAGCAATCTTCTTTGACTATAAAAATTTGTTTGAAGAAAAAACCCCAGCTATTCCTGTATAAGTTTCCGTGAAAGAAAGATGAAAAACCACAACTTTTAAGTGAAAATAACTTTTTCTCAACTGTGCAGCCAATGAGCGCTAAATGCACGTCTTTTTTGAATGCAATATTTGGAATTGCTGAGTGATCTTGAACTGAAAGTGAAAAGTCATCCCTTGTTTTGCTCCCATTGCGACGTTTTGAAAAACGTCTTCTTTAATCAAAACCTCAAAAATTTGCCAAAAATTCTAATAAAGCATTAATAAACTTTGGAACAAAATTCCAAACTCAGTTATTTTACAGAACCAAAAATCATTTTATTTGGATTTTAAACTTAATTTAAACCTACATAATCTGTTCCGAGCAATTCCAGGCTACCAGGATCTTGCAATTCATTAATAGATATATACAAATTTTTGACTCTTTTGTATCTTTTATGTTTATTTACTATTTTATATCATGTTTTATTCTTACTATTTGATCTTTAATGTTTATGTTGCGTGTCATGTCAATGCATCTTTCATGCCTTATGATATCCTGCATTTTTCAAATAAAATTCAATTCAATTTAAAAAAGCACTTTATGAGAATTATACTCAAAATGTTAGCTGGACTGTCCAAGCTGACAGTCACAAAGAAGGTGAATTTAAATTTCGCAAATTTGTCTGTGAATATGAGAGCTGTTAAGGTAAATGGATTTTAAATAAATGGTCTGATAAGCTTAAATGCTCCGTTACACACCTACAGAACAGAGCCACTATTAAAACAACGCTGCTATAAAATATTTTTTTATTCTAGAAGTATTTTTAGTGCGGAAAACCGCAACTTTTTAGACTACAAGTAGCCCGTGTTAGCCATACGGCTGACAAATAATTTTTCCCACATTTTTTATACTCATTTAATAATCTTTTTTTTTCAAAATTCAACACTTCTATGCCAATCCTGTGACTGTATATGTCAATTTTTTTACTAATTTCAACCCTCTTATGAGGTTCCCTAAACTATAAGATATACCCATAATATCTCATTTACCCCAATATTTTTTGTGATTAGGGAGGAAGATATTTCCCTCTTTGGTAAAAATGAGTTGTCCAGTATACTGAGACCTATGTTATTTTTTAAAATTTCAACCCATTTATGGCATTCTCCAGACTGTAAGCTTTGCAATGATACCTCATTTAGTCCAATCCGTTTTGTGGTTGGGGAGAAGCCTCCCCCGTTGGTCAAAATGCATTTTCCAGCATAAAAATGTCCTTGTTATTTATTTTTTTAACATTCAACCCTTTTATGACATTCCTTGAAACTAAAGCTTTGCAATAATATCTCATTTAACCCAATTCTTTTCGTGGTAAAGGAGAAAGTTCATTCCCCCTTTTAGTGAAAAAATTATGTCCAGCATAAAGATGTCCATGCTCATTTTTTTCAGAAACATGAATTTTGCATTCACATTGGCGAATTGCTCTTACCAATAAGTCTGAACCAATTTAAAGATAAAATTTTTTTCAACTTTCAAAATCCATAGGGCCGTTTTTGTGAAAATGTCTTGTCCAATCAAAATATTTCCATGCAATTCTTTTAAATCCCAACCTCGTTATGTTTCCGAGCACTGTACGAGTGTCATTTAATTAGTACTAAAGCTAAGGCTAAAATGGTTTAGTACTAAAGGGTTTTTTGGACTTACTAAAGCTAAAGCGCGGCTAAACTGAAATTAGCTGGCGAAAGCTTGGCAAAAGGTCTGAGCCTGGCAAAACGTTAGCTTTTGCCAAGAAAATGACAAATTATAAAAAAATCTTAAGTGTTCTCAGCAAACTAAAAACAAGATAATTTAATAAGGGATTTTAAAATCAAACCCACCCTGACCTTGTCCTAGATTTCAAAATTTTCCATTCCGGGTCTATCCCTCTAAAAAGTCCAGCGAGTACAGATAGACCCCCTGGACCTCCCAAAATTAAAGATGCACTTTAACCGGGTAACCAACCACCCAAACCCCCCTCTCCCCCGTAGCTGCCAAAACTATGCTCACCTGGAGTTAAATACGCTATTTTTACTTTAAAATAAAACATACGTGAGTTATTTGAACATAAAAATGCTAATTAAAATGATTAAAATGACTTTTGATTTCAAGGTGCTGTGGGGTTTTACTTTTTTTTTGTTTCTATTTTTTTAATTGAGTTTCGTTTAAATTGAGTTTAGTAAAAAAATCTGCGTTTAGTAAACTTATTTACTTAAAGGTGCGGTACCCAGTCAAACTTTTTGTCTTCGATTTTGATTATTTTTCGTGAAAACCTTACCCTGTCCCCAATAGCCCACAAAATTTTTTTAATTAAAATATCTCGAGTGGTTCACTAAAATGCGAAGTGTAGGCAGAAATGTTGAGCGAACTTCATCAAATCACTGCCGTCGTTTGTGTTTTTAACAACTAAATCGCGGGTTTATTGTATGAGAAACGCGATATCTCGACAAATACTGCACCAATCTTTTTGATCAAGGTATAAAATTAAAAAAGAAAGTAGCTGTTTTATTCAGGTGAATATTTCGTAATTTAAATTTTAATAATTAATTAAAAGTGCGGTGCGGAATATAACTTTTTGTCTTCGATTTTGATATTTTTTTGTGAAAATCTTACCCCTGCCCCTAATAGCGAACATAAAATTTTTTTAACAAAATATCCGCAGTGGTGCGTGACAGGTTGTTCAATGGGTATAATAATTTACGTTACAAATTATACACTCAAAAAGCAGCTACTTTCTACTTTAATTTTTGATACTTTGATCGTTAAGATTAGTGCAATATCTGTTATAATATTATGTTTTCCGTAAAAAAAACCCGCAATTTTTTAGTTAAAAACACCAAACGACGGCTTTGTAAAGTTTGCCCAACTTTTCCTTCCTTCACTTCGTGTTTTTAATAAAAAAATCGAGGGTTTTTTTGTACAAAAAACGCAATATCTGGACAAATACTGTACCAATCCTAACGATCAAGTTATCAAATTATAGTAAAAAGTAGCCGTTTTTTTTAAGTGTATATTTTGCTACGTAATTCGTTATACCTATTGTCCGTCACGTACAGAATTGTAGAAAAACGCCATTTCTGGGGGGTCATAACTCCTGAACCACCAGAGATATTTTGATGAAAAAAATTTGTGGGCTATTGGGGGCATGGGTAAGGTTTTCACAAAAAAATTATTAAAATCGAAGACAAAAAGTTTGACTCCGCACCACACCTTTAAGCAATCCTTCAAGTACAGAATTGTCGAAAAACGCCATTTGTGGAGGGTTATATCTCCTGAAGCACTGGAGATATTTGGATGAAAAAAAATTTTTTGGGCTATTGGTAGCAGGGGTAAGGTTTTCACAAAAAATAATCAAAATAAAAGAAAAACGGTTTCACTCGGTACCGTACTTTTAAGCATTAAAAAGGGCCGACTTTTTTGCTTTTTTGAAGTATTTTTTGATTTTCTAAGTGCTTAATATGAAAATAACCTCATTTTTATTGTGACATATGATGTGCATTTTGTAATGTTTATGATGCAGTAAGCATGGTTTTTTCAATCAAAAATGTCGGTTAAATGTTTTGTTGCTTTAGATGCTCGTTACAGAAGAAATAATTTTAACAATTAACCATTTTGATGAATATTTACATTTAAGGTTAAAACTGCACTGCAGTACAAGAGCAACTTTAAAACTGTAAAATTAAATCTTTTTTAAAAATAAAACTAAAATTCGATACAATACACATCAAAAACGCCTTTAATGTTGAGTTTTTTACTTTAAACTTAACAGTGCAATACTAAGAATTACTTTAAAAAAGAGATAATTTTTAAAATTTATGAACTCGTCCGTATTTGTCGATGTAGCAAAAGCTAAGGCTAAAGTGCTTTAGTACTAAGCCTTTTTCGGGCTTAGTGCTAAAGCTAAAGCTAAACGATTTTTTGACCTTTAGTACTAAAGCTAAGGTGCGGCTAAAGTGAAATTTCCCGGCAATGGACACCCGTAGAGCTGGAATGAAATTACCAAGAAAAGCTTACAGCGTGTTAACTGTGATTTTGTGTTCTTTTTAAACAAACATTTTTTAAAACATATTGACTGCGTAAAAATCATTTAAAAATAGTATTCCAATTTGTTCACCCTATTTGTATAATGATATGAAAATGTACAAAGATATTTTACAAGCAAATTATTTTTGTGGCTTACCACTTGGGCAAAAATATGTTAAACGTATATATATTTTAAACTTAGAATTAAAAGACGAACGTCGCATACGTTATAATTTGTATAAAGTGTTTTTTAATTATTAAAAATCTTAATGAAATTTTCAGATTTTTTTAATGGGCGCTATATAAACGTTACAATGATTACGCTTTTTTAGCTGTATAGAACAAATACTAAAAAAATGTTATTTTTAGTTTATTTTCACAAAGAGTGACCGAATTTTAGAATGACTTTCCTGCAGAAACTGTTATGGCAAATAACTTTTAAAATAATTACAATGAATATTTCAAAACTAAACCTTAAAAAAAAATACAAATTTGATTGACACATGTGTTTGTAGTTAATTACATTAACCCTTTATTTTTTAAATTTACTAATTTTTGTTTCGTTCTATATATTTTATTTTATTATTTTTTGTTGCTTTTTTAATAGGTATATTTTTTTTGTATCGTATACATTGTTTTTCCTTACTTAATCATTGTTATTGTAATATAAAAATAGATGCCCCTTATCTTTAGATTTTGCGTTTCTGACTTTTTTTAAGTAATTTCAATAATATTTTTTAAATAAAGTTTATCTTATTTTATTTTATCCTAAAAAGACTTAGTCCTATTAAAAATAACATTAAATATAATTAATTATACTTAGTGCGTCTTCAGCAATGAGTTTACTCATTTAAAATTGCTAAATAAAAAAACAATTATTTCGTCGACCGCACTGTTACGCCTGGTTCATGCTTCGTTAAAAGTGTCTAAATTTGCCCACAATCGAGTTTTTGAGTTTTGTCTTCTGGGCACTTTGGACGAAATATATCCTAGGTTTTATTGCTTAAAAATCGTTTAGTAAAACTATAGCAGTTTTACAACCGTGAGTTAGTTACATTACTTGTCAGCTATAGCACTTACCGTTAACTTCGGGTGGTGGTATTGTTTTCAGTTCATCAGCAGTCGTGTCTTCTTCTAAAAATCTATTTTTAGTTTAAAACGACTGTCGTTTTCTTTTTTTAAATGGTTTTAATAGGACTCTCAAAACGCTTGTTAGAAGTCTAGTTAATAAGTTTTACGCTTGTTCGCAAGGAACTTTACTTTATCTAGCCTTAGGGATAGTTTAATAGATATATAGATACACACTGTAACCTTTTCCAAATAATGTTCACCGTTTAGCCGCGAAACAAAAATGTCTTAATGTGTAAGGAACATGGAATAAGACAAGTTTACATATAATAGAAAGTGACTGACGCGTTCATATTTAGATATATTTAGATTTGAAAAGTCAGATTTTATAGTTAGATTTGAAACAAGCAACAGTTAAAGAACAATAGACTACGATCGTGATATAGAACAGATTGTTTAGATATAGCTAGCTTAGTATATTTATAAAACTACTAAAGCTTTCTATGTTTATTCCTGAAGTTCCAATTTGGAGGATCTCAACTGTTTATTTTTAATAGGTATATTTTTTTTGTATTGTATACATTGTTTTTCCTTACTTAATCATTGTTATTGTAATATAAAAATAGATGCCACTTATCTTTAGATTTTGCGTTTCTGACTTTTTTTAGTAATTTCAATAATATTTTTTTAAATAAAGTTTATCTTATTTTATTTTATCCTAAAAACACTTAGTCCATTAATAACATTAAATATAATTAATTATACTTAGTGCGTCTTCAGCAATGAGTTTACTCATTTAAAATTGCTAAATAAAAAAACAATTATTTCGTCGACCTCACTGTTACGCCTGGTTCATGCTTCGTTAAAAGTGTCTAAATTGCCCACAATCGAGTTTTTGAGTTTTGTCTTCTGGGCACTTTGGACGAAATATATCCTAGGTTTTATTGCTTAAAAATCGTTTCAAAACTATAGCAGTTACCATTACCGTCAGTTAGTTACGTTATTGTCAGCTATAGCACTTACCGTTAACTTCGGGTGGTGGTGTTGTTTTCAGTTCATCAGCAGTCGTGTCTTCTTCTAAAAATCTATTTTTAGTTTAAAAACAACTGTCGTTTTCTTTTTTTAAATGGTTTTAATAGGACTCTCAAAACGCTTGTTAGAAGTCTAGTTAATAAGTTTTACGCTTGTTCGCAAAGAACTTTACTTTATCTAGCCTTAGGGATAGTTTAATAGATATATAGATACACACTGTAACCTTTCCAAATAATGTTAACCGTTTAGCCGCGAAACAAAAATGTCTTAATGTATAAGGAACATGGAATAAGACAAGTTTACATACAATAGAAAGTGATTGACGCGTTCATATTTAGATATAGTTAGATTGGAAAAGTTAGATTTTATAGTTAATTTTGAAACAAGCAACAGTTAAAGAACAATAGACTACGATCGTTGTATAGAACAAATTGTTTAGATATAGCTAGCTTAGTATATTTATAAAACTACTAAAGCTTTCTATGTTTATTCCTGAAGTTCCAAATTGGAGGATCTCAACTGCTTATTTACTTATTAGGTTTTAAAAAAACCTTTCATGGTTTTAGTTAAACAAACCAATAAAGACATATTTAGTCAATGCACTAAAAAAATTTTAAAGTGCCTTGCTTTATATATTTCGCGTTAGGTTCAATGTTTTGGGTGTAAATATAAGTGACTAAAAAAAGCCATTTAAAATGTTCTTAATGGTTAAATTATACAAGGTTATAAATCAAAAGCTTAACAATATCTCTAAAATATTTATTTCATGTTTCAGATGTTTTTTTTTAGTTTAAAAATAAAAAATTTTTAAAACAAAAAAATTGAGATTTACAAAAAAGAATGGGGTTTTTACAAAAAAAAAACACGAAATGTCCATAACTTTTTTGAAACAGCGCCCAGGAAAAAAGAACACTTAGGGTATCTGACTTAATTTCGGCCAGGCCTTAATTTCGACCACCAATTTAGGGTGTTAGAAAATTGGCTTATTTTTAAAACAAAAAAGAACTAGCACAAAAGTATTTGGATTAATGTTGAATAAAGTGTTTTCGAAAAAGCTTTTTATTTTTGTTATTCTGCATTATCAACATATTCATACAAAAAGTAAATTACTTGTGATCTTCTTAATTTTTGCTTTGTGTCTTAACTGCATCAAATTTAGAACGATGAACTAGATAACCTTGAAATATTTTCTATTTAAGGCTCAAAGTTGTTAATTTTCTTGTTTTGATATTTTCTTCAAAATCACTTTGCAATGCGTTTAACTAACTGCGCATTTTAAGATTCCGTTAATTTCGGCCACCTTCAAATTTAGGTAAAATAACCTGCCGTTTTGGCTGTTTTTAAATATAATCGTACTACCGTATTTATAATGATTTTTTTTGCTCGTTTGACTTTTTTTGATGTTTTTTAAGCCAAAAATAAAAATTCAACAAAAAATAAAGGTTATTAAAACTTGTTTTTTAAGGTTTTGGCATAATTATTTTAAGTCTTGCTAATAACTATTAAAGTTTTCAAACGGGAAACAATTAAGTTATATGTACCAAAAACAATATATAAGGATAAATTTGCAACCTTTAAAAATTTTTATTTTTCGTTTTGACAATAATTATAGCCAGTTTTTTCCAGGTGGCCGAAGTTAATGGCTGGCGCCTTAATTTCGGCCACTATAAATAAAAAAAACTTTAAACCTCCACTGATCTATATAAGTGTAACAGAAATTTTAAAATTTTGCACTGGAATAACAATAATAGTTATTGTTTAATTTTTAGCCCAAAATTTGGGTCGATTGGAAAAACCAGAAAAAACTTATCCGAAAAAATAAAAAAAGGTGACCGAAATTAAGTCAGTTACCCTATACTCTGGTTTTTTTAGAGATACTGAAAAAATTTTGACAAATAAATTTTTGTTTGCACTCTTATAACTTTTTAATGCGCCGCGATCAATACGCAAATATCTCGCGTTAAGTTCCTTGTGCTTTTGGCTACCTCCTGAAAAAAATTTTCAAAAATTTTGGGGGGTTAGCCCGAAAACGGCCGAAATTAACGGTCGATTTTTTTCAGCCAAATTTCTAACTTTTTACCATATGGGGCTTTACGTCTGAAACTTTTTGTGCTGAAAACTTTTGACACAGCCCCTCTACATAGACAGGTAATATATATTATTTTAAAGCTCTCAGCGTGCTGATTTTAAAAATATAAAAAAATTTGATCTAACAAGTCGGGTAACCAAAGTAACCCCTTTGTACCCCCAAAATTAGTAAGGGGTGATTTTTTAGTTTTTATTATTTATAAGTCGTGTTTATATTCGTTTGAAAGCTCTATGCGTGCAGATTTCAAAAATCTTAATTTTAGGCTAAAATTTTTTATGGTTACCTGGTTACAAACCACCGAATTCCCATAAATTTGAAAAATGGTAATTTTGCCATTTTTTCATTTGAAGTGACGTGTTTATACTCATATAAAAGCTCTCGGGTCAATAATTTCAAAAATATATAGTTTTTTTAAATTTTCTTCAGTGGTTACCCAATTTTGCACCCACCAATGAACCCCCTAAAATTCTTAAGAGGTGATTTTATTATAATACCGTCATGTTTATACACATACCAAAGCTCTCGACACGCTGATGTCAAAAAATTATTTTCAACTCGATTCACCCAATCGTTACCATTTTTACAACCAAAATCTACCCCCAAAAATTTTTAGGGGTGTTTTTTATATATTTATTGTAACACCGTCTTGTTTGTACTTTTATAAAAGCTTTCGACACGCTGATCTTAAAAATATAAATTTCAACTCGATTCACTCATTGGTTACCTTTAAAAATCTAAAAAAACGTATCCAAGAAACGTATGTGAACGTCAAATGTGTGTGAACAGTATTATGTCTAAAGGTAAACCCAACGTGTCTTCTCTATTTGTTTGTTGGATTAAAAAATCCCCCCCCATTAAGTAACCACCCAAGTCAAGAGAATCTAACGTGATTTTATGAGCTAATTAGATTGGATTTAATATGGAGTATTTATTTATATATCTTCATGTGAACTTGATTCCTCATTGGTGTCGTGGCGCAAATTGGTTAAGGTGTAGTCTTTTTGACAGAGGTGGGGAGGGCGAACCCTCATAAAACCACATTTTTATTTTCGTTTAAATAAATTTATTATTGATTTCTTATAAATTTTGAAATTAAGGTCTTATAAATCTTAGATCTTAAATCTCAGATTTCTTCTAAATTTTAAATAAGTGTCCACGGTTGAAATGTATTTGGTTGCGCTGTCAATTCTGACCATTTGACATTTCATAATCTTTTATCTCCAACGGCAAGGCATCGCTTTGAAATTTTAAGTCGTTTTAAGTATAGTTTGCATCAAACATACAAACAATTATATTTTAAGTATATAAACTTGTAAAAAAGAACCCCAAAAATTTTTTGGGGGTACATTTTGGTTGTAAAAATGGTAACCATTGGGTAATCGAGTTAAAATTTATATTTTTGAGATCAGCGTGTCGAAAGCTTTTATATAAGTACAAGCAACAAGACGGTATTACAATAAATATATAAAAAAGGCACCCTAAAAATTTTGGGGGTACATTTTGGTTTTAAAAATGGAAACCATTGGGTAAATCGAATCTGAAAAATATTTATATTTTTTGAGATAAGCGTGTCAAGAGCTTCGATAGGAGTAGAACACGTGACAAAATTATAATAAAATCACCTCTTAAGAATTTTAGAGGGTACACTCCATGGGTAGCAAAATCGGGTAAACTACTGAAGAAGTATTTTAAAACTCATAATATTTTTTAAACCAATGCGTCGAGTACTTCCTCAGATGAGTATAAACACGTCACCTAAAATAAAAAAATGGCAAAATTACCATTTTTCAAATTTGGGAGTATTTGGGGGTATGTAAACAGGTAACCATAAATAATTTTAGCCCAAAATTAATATTTTTAAAATCAACACGCATAGAGCTTTCAAACGAATATAAACACGGCTTATAAATAATGAAAACTAAAAAATCACCCCTTACGAATTTTGGGGGGAGCAAAGGGTAACCTGTAATTGCATCCACCTGGATTTTTAAGCAAATTTTTTTTCATTTTTGAAATCTACAAGGCGAGGAGCTTTAAAATGATATATTACTCGCCTATGTAGAGGGGCTGTGTCAAAAGTTTTATTTTTAGGGGTCAGCCATTGCAGTGCCTTAGGGCATTAAGATTTTTGTGACTATCACCAAAATGTAGAGCTTAAATTTCCGCATAAATTCCCGCGGTCTCAGGCTTGTGGCTCTAACAGTTTTTGAGCATGATGCCAAATTATGCATGTGTCCCCCATACAAAGATTTTTATCAAAAATCGTCAAATTGACCCCCTTTAACCTCTCGGGGTACCCAACCCAGATAGGTTACTCCTAAAAAACTATTTATTTTTGAGCTCGGGAAAATATGGGCAATCTGCACAAAAATTTTCAGACGTAAAGCCCCATATAGTAAAAAGTTGGAAATTTGGTTGAAAAAAATCGACCGTAAATTTCGACCGTTTTGAGGCTAACAGTCCAAAAAGATTTTTGAAAAAATTTTTTTGCAAGAGGTAGCCAAAGGTACAAGGACCTTAACGCAAGATACATGGAAGAAACAAGGCGCCCGGAAAAAATACATTCTGCAAAATATCTTCGGAAAGAATATCTTCTGAAAGACTTTTAAATTCTCAACTAAAGAAAACTTTTATTTTCCTAAGCCTAAGCGAAACCTTAAAATCAAGCTAAAATGACATAAAAAAGTTAAAAAAAACTTTTAAAAGTTTTTAATAATACTGAGTAATTTACTGCTGAAAGAAGATATTTTTTCCGGAAGATATTTTGCAGAAAGTATTTTTTCCGGACACCAGAAACAAAAGGAGAAAAATTAGGGTGGCGGGAAAAAAAGCACCCGTGCGTGGCAAAGACGGAAAAAGCACCCGTGCGCAAGACGAATAACAGCACCTGAAAGGAGCGCATGGCAAATATCGCACAGCGGCGGTTATTTTTTACGTTATAAGGATGAAATTATTGCGTTATATCTTATTAAGTTATAAGTTATTATGAAACTAAATTAAAGATTCAATTAAATGCATTATAGTTTAATAATCTTTTAACTTTTGCATTAGAAATTCATAGCAATACGTAACTGAACGAAGTAGAGCCACA
>JASAMX010031567.1:0-12221 GCA_030248175.1 Microlaimidae sp. YZB2_3
TCAAATCCCCGTCTGCACACTTATTGAGAATAATCATGTTTTGACAATCAGATTCGGACATCGAAATAATGTTAGTTTTTTCACGTTTGAGGAAATTATCGTGGAAAGAACCACGAAAAACTTCCACTTTACGATACACGCGTTTACAATGACGATAGCGTTTTATTATACGTAATTTGATTTTGCTTGTAAAAACGAACGGTACCATATAAAGTTTTAAGCATTATTAAATGTAATATTTACCTGGCATGGCGGCGATTGAGGAACAGTCCACAGTGTTTTTCCATGATGGGATTGGCAAATATTAGGACCATCCGAAACCAAGGCAACAGTAGACGGAAGTAGAATGCACAAAATTACCAGTACAAAGTTAAAAAGCGCCCAGTTTAGATTAGGCTTAGGCATAAAACCAGTATTAGAACTTTTTTTCAGGATTTGGGCTTAGTTGCTCAAGATGAGCATTTGTATGTGAATCGGCCTGAGCAAGGGGCCGCGGAGGCGTTTGCAAAGACTGAGAAGGCTGAGAAGGCAAGGGGGCCTCCTCCTTTCGGAAAAATTTCCGCGCTTTCGAAGATACTTTCGAGCTCAAGGTCTAAGTTATTCTCAAAAGAAATTTGATCGGCTTGTGCAACCGATCCCAAAATTTCTTGCGCACCTATAGGAGCTAACTGCTGGGCTGAATGATTGGTTTTAGCCTCGGTATTGTCTACATATGGAGATACTGCCAGGGTTAAATGAAGCGAACCCTCCATACGATCTTGAGACGAAACCAAGGAATTAACGGTGTTCCTATCCAGATTATTAAAACGGGCACTTAAAGATTGTGTTTCTCTTTTAAGATTCTCTAGTTCGGATTCGATACGCTTTTCGCGGTCACCCGAAACGTTTGTTCTGAAATAGCTTGTTGGACGTTATTTTTTAAGGAAGAAACTTCTTCTTCCAGGCGTTGTATTCGAGCTAAAAAGGAAGTAGTATCTTCTTCCGAAGATATGGTAGTGTTGCCGCAGCTACCCGTGGGTGAACGGGAGTTAGGGTATTATGGCGGCGGCTCACCACAGAACTCTTGGCCGTTTCCGAGGAGGAGTGCGATCGGCGGAATATGGGTCCACCACAAACAGACTAGGCATTGCTCTTGAATTTTGATCGATCGGCAAAGCACAGGCTGAGGACCTAAAGCCACGCTGACCAAAAGAATTTTGGAAACGCGGTAAGGTGGGATTAAATGAGGTGGGCTGGTAGCGATTAATACAGCCGCCAAATTCCATGTGGCGGCAAAGTATGCATAATCGAATATTACACCGGTCGCAATGTAGGTGTAAGGCGGGTTGACGGTTTTGACTTGACACAATACGTAGACAATCCGGGCAAGTAATTGAAACAAGATAAAGAATGGAAAGTAAAAGAAGACCACGATGCGTCTCAGTATGTGGGCACGATTACGACCTCAACGGCCTAACATGCCTATAAATGGTTGGCTAGTAGCTTGATTACTTGGTAGTTCTTTTAACCTTAATAATTGATTCTTAGCACGCTCAAGATCTGCTTCCAAGGATTTATTTTTCAGCGCTATGTCTTCGGTTGAAGGAACCGGTCGTAAAACATTGATCGATTCTTTAAAACGTACACGGCGCTCGGTTCCGGAGAAGGAGAAGTTCAGCGTCTGTTCAATGACAAATGGGGAGAGGCAGAACGGCCTCGCAAACGTTTCGAAGGTAAAGGCTCTCTATAATAAAAAGGTCGTCCTCGAGGTGCAGCTCGAGAAGGGATTACGGCACTGGTATTGAAAATGGCCGGTGCGCCCACAGTTATGACATATGGTTCGGTTTGAATTTTGAGAAAAGGGACGCCGAGGGGGGTCTGAGTTTCCACGATAGGTCTGTCTGTTAAGAGGCATCGGCTGGCGCCTCCTTGATATTCAAATTTTGGGCGTTGAATCAAAAAGGTTTCGTTTTTGGCTCTGGGAATTTTCATCTGAGGACAGCTGTAAACGGTTTAATGAACGTTCCACGCTTTCCAACCGTGAAATTAACCGGCTGTTGTCTGTGGGAACAGTGCGGGTTGGCGCCGTATGAAAAGCGCTTTTGAGTGCGTAGAGGTCAGCTACGGTAGAAGGATTTTGAGCTTTACGCAGCTTAATTTCCAGCCTTTTAGCAGCTAAAATCTACTTTCCTCAAAATTATTTGTGTTAACAAACATTAATGGTTTTAAAAGGTGGGGAAGGACATTGTCAACAAACTGGTCGCATAACATACGATTTTTGGTGGTATTATCGCATGTAGGATAAGCTTCGACCGCCAAACGTTCAACGGTCAGCAAATTCGTCAACACTTTCATTGACAGCCTGTTTGCAGGATGAAAATTCAGCTGCTTTTAAAACTTGAGTTTCTGGGCTATGAAATGTGGTTAAAAGGGCGTCACAAAGAGCCGTATAGTTAGGAAATTGCCCATTCGGTTGGGCACGTTGTAAATTTGTAAATGCAGCTTCCGCATGATCACGAAAGAAATTAGGAAGGATTGTCGCCCTTCGGGTCGCGTCAAGCCCGTGGGCATCAGCCCAACGGTCAAAGGTACGAAGGAAAGCAGGGAAACTTTCCGTGGGTTTACCACGGTAATATGGTAATTGCCCCAACGATGGTTCAAGGGCACGAAATTGGACTGTATTTACAGCCTGGGCTACTTGAGCTGCCTGTTGAGCAGCCTGTTGATTACCCGCTTGAACTTGCTGCTGCATTTCATCTAAACGGGCTACTAAATCCTGGAGAACATTCTCCATAGCGATAGTTTTCTGTTTTTGTAAACGAGTGATAACAGGCATACACTTTATAAACGCACACAAACACACGGAGGATAACTCAATTTGGGGAATATAGTGCACTATACGCAAATTTTTTTTTAAAAATAATCTCACGATCGGAGCTTTGGTCGGCTTTTAACTGATCATCCCGAGGCTCAGATCATCCCGGGGCTTCCGAGGCTCAGATCATCTCGGGAAATAACTAATTTAAAATATATATATTATACACTATGTTAGTGCCTTCGACCGGATAAACTAGTGGAATTTTTTTTTTAAAATGTTATGACAGAAAAAAAAATTTTAAGACAACATACACTCACTCACCCACACCACACATTTGTTAACTTACAGAAAACAACAACTTACCCACGGTCCTGTAACGTGGCCCTCGCTACAGGACGCGGCGGAAAGCAGCAGTCACTCAGGTCACCAACTGTAATGCGCGTGAGTAGTGCTAGTTCGGGTGTAAGACAAATTATTTATTAATTGAAGGCTACATACGGAAATAGTATTTATGATATATTTATGATAAATTTAACATACACGATTATATATGATCAAGATGAATCGAAGAGGAAATTTAGGGTAGATATCTGAGTATAAGAAGAAATTACATCTTCAGGGAAGAGTTCGAAAGTAGCTGACCAAACCTTAGAACTTAATGAGGGTTTATGGCAAAAGCGTTACTTTTATAGCTAGGGAAAAGCTAATCAACAAAACATAAATTAACAAAACATATTTTATTGTTTTTGCCGTTTTCGCTGGTTG
Organism: Microlaimidae sp. YZB2_3; assembly: GCA_030248175.1. Lineage (NCBI taxonomy): Eukaryota > Metazoa > Nematoda > Chromadorea > Desmodorida > Microlaimidae > Microlaimidae sp. YZB2_3. The sequence goes on from JASAMX010031567.1 coordinate 3,563, forward strand.
AAGTAGATCGAGCTGTGCAGTTTCCGCCGCCAGTAGCAACTAAGCACAGTCGTCTGCTGTTATTGTGCAGTTTCTATGAGGAGTTATCGGCTGTCTGCTCTGTACAATCCTTATTGTTGCCAAAAGGCTATTATTGTGCGGTTAGAAGTTTTCATTTTGCTAGTTTTCAATTTATTATTTTGATCAATAAATCGATAACAAGGACTTAAATGAAAAAAGTGGCTCTTAAGAAAGTTGCGTAATTTTTTCTTCGTTCCAATGAGCCCATGTTTATTTTTGATCAATCAATAACGAAGGAGGAATATCGATTTTAAGAAATGAGCGTTAGAATAATAATAATAAAAAGAAGAAGAAGGAGATGAACATGAATTTAAAAATTTTTTAGCTAAAAACCCTTTAAATTAACAGTTCGTCGTTACTTTGACAAAAAGTCACAATCAGTATAAAATCAACGTAATTCTGATTCATTTTGTTTGAATTATTTGTGTCTTAAGATATAAAAAGAGTCACAGTTACGAGTATTTTACGACGCTTTTGACTCATTGTGTCAGAGTAACGACGTGTTGAAATACGTCATAAACTGAAAGACAACTGAGGTGTGAAAATTGTATGAGAGCTGTGAAAAATTGATTTTATGCCATGACTCTTTTGTGCCGACTTCGGCGCTCGAAGCGCTTGGGCGCATGAACGCATTTTCTTCAGGACTCTTTTGTGCCGGGACTCTTTTGTGCCAGGACTTTTTTGTGCCAGATGCGATCAGGACTCTTTTGTGCCGGGACTCTTTTGAAGGTGAGCCTGTATGTATGTATGTGTGCTTGTGTGTGTGTGTGTGTGTGTGTGTGTGTGTGTGTGTGTGTGTGTGTGTGTGTTTGTGTGTGTGTGTGTGTGTGTGTGTATGTGTGTGTGTGTTTGTGAATGTGTGTGTGTGTGTTTGTGTGTGTATTATATGTGTGTGTGTATTATATGTGTGTGTGTATGTATGTATGTGTGTGTGCGTGTGCGTGCGTGTGTGTGTTTGTGTGCTTGTGTGTGTGTATATTTTATGTGTGTGTATGTATGTATGTGTTTGTGTGTGCGTGTTTATGTTTGTGTGCGTGTGTGTGTGTGTATTTTATGTGTGTGTATGTGTGTGTTTGTGTGTGTGTGTGTTTGTGTGTTTGTGTGCGTGCGTGCGTGCGCGTGTCTGTGTGTGTGTGTGTGTGTGTGTGTGTGTGTGTGTGTGTGTGTGTGTGTGTGTGTGTGTGTGTATGTGTGTGTGTGTTTGTGTGTGTGTGTGTATTTTATGTGTGTGTATGTATGTATGTGTGCGTGTGTGTGTGTGTGTTTGTGTGTTTGTGTGCGTGTGTGTGTGGGTTTGTGGGTGTGTATTTTATGTGTGTCTATGTATGGGGCCGGCACAAAAGAGTCCCAGCACAAAAAGAGTCCTGAAAAAAATCGCAGCTGGCACAAAAGAGTCCTGGCACAAAAGAGTCCCGGCACAAAAAAGTCCTGGAGAAAATGCGTTCATGTGCCCAAGCGCTGCGAGCGCTGAGGTCGGCACAAAAGAGTCCTGGCATAAAATCAATTTTTCACAGCTAACATACAATGTCCACACCTTAGCTGTCTTCCAGTTTTTTATTTGTTTTTTTTTTAAAGCCTCTTTAGAGGTTGTGTGAAGAATTTCGCGGGTAAAAAATTAATGTTTTTCAAGTATTTTTATTATTTAGTTATTAAAACGCTTAATGCTTTGTAAAGCGTTTAAAAAATAAGAAAAAATCATTGATGATCATAAATTACTAAACTAACCCACGTTCTTAAATTATAGTTGAAGCAGTGTCGTGGGGCTACATTGCTGTGTGGCGCTTGGGCACCTCTAATGATTGCAATTATTTTTTTAAACTAAAGAATCAGCAGAAGAATAAGATGGACATGAATTACAAATTTTATTTCATCCACGTTCTCTGATTAAAGTTGGTCAGTGCCTCGGGGTTAAATCGCCATATAAACAATGAAAGAATATCAATTTTAAGATATGAGCGTTAAATAATACTAAAATTAGTAGAAGAAGATAAACATGAATTACAAAATTTTCTTAACTAATTATAGTTGGTTAATTATAGTTGACGCGGTGCTGTGGAGCTAAACTGCCGCGGGGCTTTCCGCGCCACCGATAATTGCAATTATTTTTTTTTTTTTGAAATAAAACTTTGAATTTAATTTTTCATCAATAAATCAAGAATTAACAAAACATATTTTATTGTTTTTGCTGCTTTCGCCGGTTGAAGTAGATCGAGCTGTGCAGTTTCCGCCACCAATAGCAACTAAGCACAGTCGTCTGCTGTTATTGTGCAGTTTCTATGAGGAGCTGTCGGCTGTCTGCTCTGTACAATCCTTATTGTTGCCAAAAGGCTATTATTGTGCGGTTAGAAGTTTTCATTTTGCTAGTTTTCAATTTATTATTTTGATCAATAAATCGATAACAAGGACTTAAATGAAAAAAGTGGCTTCTAAGAAAGTTGCGTAATTTTTTTTTCGTTCCAATAAGCCCATATTTATTTTTGATCAACCAGTAACGAAGGAGGAATATCGATTTTAAGAAATGAGCGTTAGAATAATAATAATAAAAAGAAGAAGATGGAGATGAACATGAATTTAAAAATTTTTTAGCTATAAATCTTTTAAATTAACAGTTCGTCGTTACTTTGATAAAAAGTCACAATCAGTATAAAATCAACGTGATTCTGACTCATTTTGTTTGAACTATTTGTGTCTTAAGATATAAAAAGAGTCACAGTTACGAGTATTTTACAACGATTTTGACTCATTGTGTCAGAGTAATGACGTGTTGAAATACGTCATAAACTGAAAGACAGCTGAGGTGTGAAAATTGTATGAGAGCTGTGAAAAATTGATTTTATGCCAGGACCTTTTTGTGCCGACTTCAGCGCTCGAAGCGCTTGGGCGCATGAACGCATTTCCTTCAGGACTGCTTTGTGCCGGGAATCTTTTGTGTGAGGACTTTTTTGTGCCAGCTGCGATTTTTTTCAGGACTCTTTTGTGCCGGGACTCTTTTAAAGGTGAGCCTGTATGTATGTATGTGTGCTTGTGTGTTTGTGTGTGTGTGTGTGTTTGTGTGTGTGTGTGTGTGTGTGTGTGTTTGTGTATGTTTTTATGTGTGTGTACGTGTGTGTGTGTGTGTGTGTGCGTGTGTGTGTTTGTGTGCGTGTGTGTGTATTTTATGTGTTTCTGTGTGTATGTATGTATATGTGTGTTTTCTCTTTTCCTTTTTTTTTCTCTTTTTTTCTCTTTTTTTCTCCCGTGCTTGCCCCCCAAGCTTTATTGCTTCCCCCCTGTTTCGAAAAATTTGCCACCCAGCGTGCCCTCCCCGTTTTGGAATTGCACCCCAATAAAACCTTGGGGAGGGGGGGCAGAGCATAGGTCTGTAAGTGTGAGTGAGATTACAGACTAAAATCTTATGTTAAAAAGTAAATTCCATGGTTTTTGTTTTTTTAAACCACTTTTATTTCAGTAAAGTCGAATCTTACTAGACATCAATTAAACAGATAAAACAAATAAGTAAATATATAAAAACTTATTTGTGTTACTAATAGGGATGCATTGAGCTGCTCACAAATTCTCGATACCAATTCGTACTCTCATATATTTAATTGTGAGTACTAAGCTCAAGCTCAATCTCACAATAAACCTCAGGCTTAAGGTCTCTTCGGACAGTTTTCTTAAGTATGGAAAATCGCCATTTTTGGCATACCAGATCTCGTGAAATACAGTAATATTTCACTAAAAAATTTATATGAGTGTTAAAAAGGCAGAAATATCACGATTATAAAGTGAACATTCATTATATTATTGTAAGTAATTAAAATAATTGATATTAAAAATCAAATTGCAATGAAACTTTTTTAAAACCCTTAAAAATATTTACTACACACTATTTATTTAAAAAATACTTCCAATAGAGAGAGACACAGTTACCCTCTTTCACGTACGTAAAAATTAAACTGAATATTGTTGTATTTATGGTTTAATAAAGAATTTTCCGTGAAAATGGGGGTAATTTTTTCAAAATTTCGTTAAAACTTCGATTTAATTTAATTTGGTAAAATTTAAAGCTCCAGATAGTATATTTCTATTGAAATTTATAATTTTTGGAAGGCCATAACATCTTTTGTATTTTTTAACGCATAAATAGTTCTGTCGTGCGTCGTGCGTTTTATCAATTTTTTTCAGAAGGGTGGTTTATAAATCGCTTTTAGAGCTCATCATCCCATGGTAGCAGTGGCATAGTCGGTTAACTCGTCGTCAAACTTTTTGAAAGGTCCCGAGATCGATTCCCACATAAAACATATTTGGCCACAATTTTTTTTGATTTTAATAATGTTTTTTTTTATTTTTTTACAATTTTAAAAATTTATTTAACCTAAATTCAAAAAATATCATTATTGTAATCAGGATTTGTTGCCTGCTTTTCGCCAATTAGTCAAATTTTCGTCATTTGAATATCTTAAAATATTATAAAACTCTATAAGTTTAATAATTCAAAAGTAAATTGTGTGTAAATAAAAATGGGTAATTTTTGCTCTTTATTGCAATTGGTTTACTACTGAACGTTCTGCAATAAAAACTGTCCGGAGAGACCTTAAGCCCAAGCTCACAATTATCAAAAAGTTAGTTAGCTTAATTGTGAGCTTGACCCTAAAAGATAAGAAAAATATATTATACTTTACCAAAATCTTGTAACTCTTGAATAAAAAGCCTTATAGAATATGTCATTATAACAACACAATTTCAGTTCATTTAATTGGAATTTTTATTTTAAAGTCATATTCTTCTGTTATTTCACGCCAAATATAATAAAGTGCATGTTTCAATTTAATAATGGAACAGCTCAATTTATACATTGTTAAATTCTATGTGACTGAACCTGTAAGTTAGTATAGAAGACATGAGCGGACCAATTAAAATTGTGCTGTTATATAACGTGTAAACAAACAAATTAGAACTCATAATTTTTTTTAATTCCCGTCTTTTCAGAAAATATACAAAGGTAAGTTACCTTTAACTCTTAAACAAATTGCATTTTTGTTCAAAATTGGGTAATTTAATAAATAATTGTTAAAATATGGTATTTAATCTTTAACATTAATCAGTTTTTGCTAAAAATTTTAAATGGTTTATGGTAAATCATCAATTCAAAACTGCAAATCCTTGAGGTCGGCTAGGTTTGATTTTCCTATTCACGTAAATACATAAATCCAATTCAAATCACGCGAATTAATAAAGAATAGGCTTCTATTATGACATCAATCAAAGAAATTTTTCATTTTAATGACTATGCTTAAAACATGAAATGGCTTATATTGGCGTCACACGTCGCTCTTAATACATGAGTAAAACTTTTTTTTGATAAATTGCATATGGTTTTACCTATGAGTTTATCAGTTGCTTTTGCAATTTTATTTTAAAAAACACAAAATTTTTTAGCTAAAAGGATATTTGTTAGAATTAACACTTAATAATGCAGTAAAGAGCTTTTGTCTTCAATTTTTTTGACAAAACTTTATCCTGGGGTCCTTTGCTGAAGGTTTAAACTGACTTAAAGTTAATCTGACATTAGCGATTGTCGACACACAGTAAACATACTAACTGTATTTATTAAATAATCTAGGTTAACAGGTTAATATTAAATAATCGAGTTAATGTGAGATTAAGACTTAATCTCAGATTAATCATCACTAACTCCGGATTAAATTGTTAATTTATGCAAATTTAAAACCACCTCTGGAGGTGGATTACAAATTTGTGGGTTTTTCCCGTTAATATGGAATTAAAGACGATTTAATCTGAGATTAAGTCTTAATCTCACATTAACTCCCTTAACCTAGATTATTTAATCAACACAGTTAGTATGTTTACTCTGTGTTGACAATCACTAATCTCAGATTATATTTAAGTTGAATTAAATCTTCAGCATAGGGCCCCTGCGCTTTTAAACATTATACTGTTTTTTGTTCAGATATCTTTAGACCATTAAAAAAATGCGGATATAGAGATTTTTTGGGCATTTTATCTAGGGTCAATATTTTCTTTTTTATCTTGCGCTCTTAAACATTGTACTGTTTGTTTTTAAATATCATTAGACTATAAAAAAATGCCCAAATAGATATTTTTTGGGCATTTAATCTAGGGAAAATGTTTTTTCTCAGCAAAAAATTTTGTAATAAAAATATAAAAAAAGAATCGGCATTGTATTTTTAACTTTATTTTTACATCGTCTTGGATTAAAATATTCACAGATGGTGTGATGATTTTCCATACTAGTGGAAGGAGGCCCCGAAGTGAGTGTTATGTCTCTAGCGACGTGATCATTTTCAGAAACCCGTTGAGCTTCTGGCCTATTTTTGGAGGTGGAGTGGCTGGAGTGGCCACTCAGTATAGAAAAATTAAGCTCGCTAAAATTTTCCTGCGGGTCATAAGCGTGTAACCTATCAGCTTGGTGCTTCATCTTTACTGTGCAAAAGTGCTATGAGAGTGTTTTTCAATTTAAATAAGAAGTTTTACTGCGCCACGTAATGGCTTTTAGAAAAGCTTTAGGGAGCGGCGTGCTAAGGCCGTATGCAGAGAAGACACAAACTTTTTTCACTATGCTTGTAAACACTACGTGTGAAAAGAATGACGTGTAAGTTTGCAGTTGCGTGTAGCCTTAAATTTTTAATTTGGATGTGATTCGTAGGAAACAACACCAAATTAGATATTTAAAGCCGGAACACTAACATCAACTCGTAGGAGTTTTTTTAATTTTTTAAAAGGCAACGCGTTTTGGATAAACCTCTTCAGGCCGGATATTAGCGTTCTGATAGGTGTTGCAGCAAGAAATAGTGTGTGTGTTTTTTTCTTCAAGAGTTTTGCGGTGAATGTGACACTAATATTCGTTGAGAATATTAAACTAAGCGAATTGTATTCAAAGGAACACCCTTATTGTGTGTACAGGGCGTCATCGCGCGTTGCTATGGCACGGTAGGGTAACGTATGTTGAATGCAGGTTTTAAATTTATTGATTCAGTATTTTTACCGACGCGATCAATGACTACACTATAAAGGTTTAATGCGCTTATTTAGAAAAACGACAAAAATCGCTTAAGTTGAAATGACGATAAGCGCGGAGCATTAATACGCGTAAGGGACAAGCACAGTAAGTGGAAAGCCAATATTATTGACTTTTTGTGAACTTTAACCGATACAAAACCATTAGAGAATGTTTGTGCATAATGCGTACCTGAGAGAGTAACTATTGACCAGCTCGACCAGTGGAGGCTAACTGGGCCCGGCAATAAGTTACTATGTAACGTTGATCAGGATTTGGGGATGCTCTCAAGGGAATTGGAAAGGCAACAAGTTACCTAGCTCAACCAGTGAAGCTAACTGGGAGAGTAACGAATTACTAAAAATCAACCAGTAGTGGGGAATGCTTCTGTGTATGTGACTTGTTTTTAGGTGTAACTGTGAAGTTTATATGACTGATCCTGCCAGTCTTGTGTTCTTTTACTTTCTCAGCGATTCAAAAGTTTTAATACTTTTAAATCGTGATTTTAAAAGTAAACCAGATGTTTAGTAGAAAAATAAAACAAAATTTTCTTCACAAGAAAGAAAAAAATTTTTTGAATAAAAAAAGATTTTCTGCACAAGAGAGAAAATTTAATTTGGTTTTTATTAGCAAAGTTTTTTCTACATAAAGAAAAAAAAAAGAATTGATGTTGGAAGAAAAAGAGCTTTTGATAGCCCAAAAGATGAGAAAGTGATCCTCTAACTCTGTCAAGACAAAGGGAGGGCCCTCTACCCCTATGCGTCAGGCGAAATATTTGAAAAAGGGGCGTGGCCTAAGCTGATTAGCCACGCGGCGCGTTGTTCCGCGTGTACTTGCGATTCGGCCAATAGGCAGTGATTTCTTCACCCGCCCTTTCGTCACGCTATGATGGCGTATAATAGAAGTGTCCATATGGTAGTATATGGGAGATAATCAATATTGTTGGCCTGTTTTCTCGAAATTTAGAAAACGCACGAAACATAGCGAAAACTTTAAGTGAGCGTTTAGGCTGTAAACGTTAAGACGTGTAAAATTGGACGCATGAGATGAATTAGAAATAGAAATGACATAACATAAAAATGACGGGCTTCTCACACCGATTTGCAATCAAAACCAAGTTTTCCTTGAGCATTTTCTTTGCGTGATATTAACGCTAACTACAATCAACAGTTTTGCTTTTACTGTAATTTTTGTTTATTTTTTAAGCGTAGATTTTGCTTGGTTTAAAACAAAAAATAAACTTATATTTTAGCAAAAGACGAAACAAAGTTTCGAAAAAAAGCCTTATATTAAATGGAATAGTATAAAACTACATAAATCTAAAAACTAAATGCCAGAAAAGACTGAAACAAGTCTCTTTAAAACCTGTAAATTAATAACGTATTTTGTGAAATTTTCAGAAAAACAAAACCGAATAAAAACAATACGTGTAAAAGCTTTAGTTTGCGTTTTTTAACTTTGTGAAATTTTCAAAACAAAACCGAATAAAAACAATACGTGTAAAAGCTTTAGTTTGCGTTTTTTAACCATTTAATAAAACTTGATTCACATAAATTTCTCTTAAAGTGGATTAACTTT
>JASAMX010031569.1:0-17180 GCA_030248175.1 Microlaimidae sp. YZB2_3
CAAGACGCCTGGAAGGCTACCCTTTCCCCCTCCCTCCGCCAATACCCATTTTTGACCCCCCTCCCCCCTAAAATCTTTGGTCAGGCCACCCCTTTCCCCAACCACTGTTTTTGATTTTGACCCCTCTTCGCCCTATCAACCATCCACCAAAACATAAAAATATTTAAATTATTCCCTAAATCTAAGCAAATCCTTTAAATCAAGCTAAAATTTATTATTATAAACTTTATTAGTGCATTTAAAGGGTTAAAACTTAAAGGAAATGTTTCAAACGCAATATTTAAATGCAGATACATTAGTTTACCCTCAACTCTCCAAAGAGCCTACTGACTCCTGTACCAGACCTGTGCACGGCCTGAAAATGACCCCCCCCCGCAGAAAAATGAAAAAGTACCCAATAAATATCCCGCCATTTTTTACCTATTATGACGCCATCATCGCGAAATTGTTGCAGTTCTTAGCCTATTTCAATGCATTTTAAGCCATTTTAGACCTATTTTTACCGTATTTTCGCTTTTTTGTCCCTTTTCCCTTCTTTGTTCCTTTTTTTCTCTCCCATGCTTGCCCCTCCGTTTTATTGCCCCCTACCCCCCTCTCCGTTTTGGAATTGCCCCCCTCAATAAAACCCCGGGGGGGGGGCAGAGCACTAGTCTGCTGTACATTACCGTGTTTCTTTTGAAACATCACACTCTAGGGTATGGCCTTCTCTAACTGTCAAAAATCCCTACACCCTACCGTAAAACCCTGCCCCTTAACCGTCAGAGGTCGGTGATTTATACGGGCATAATATTTTTGCATTTTATTGATTAAAAAATTACAGATATTTGAATAAAAAAGAGTGTAAAGTGCTAACTCAAAAAACCTGAAAAAAATATTGAAAAACGAACGATGCACAAAATATACCTTGAGAGGGGCGGGTCTTTTGAAGAATTCTAGAGCGCTTAGGTTTTAAGCAAAACAATTGTAAAATATTTCATGAATATACCATTAACTGAATTTCTTTTCAAAAAGCGGTGTGTGCGCGCACTGTGAGACCAACGTGACTCTACAAATATAAGGCAGCCTTCTGGATTTTCGGGGATGTATATCCAAATTCGTCGAGGGTATACCGAAAATTTTTGGGAGAGGTATTTAGTATCTTCCAAAAGACTTCATTTTTAGCGTTTTAGCACAGCGAAACCTAAAATTTTAGGATGTCCGGACTATCCTTTAAATTTTAATTTTTAAGGGAGGGTGGCCAGTTTCGATTCTTTACCCACCTATGCCCATATCCCACCTTCCGGTTCCAGTTCCTGTTTCGGCTTTTTGGAAAATCTCAATTCCGGTTCCGGTTTCTGTTCATGATTTTTGGAAAAACTCAATTCCGGTTCTGGTTCCGGGGGTTTCACAGTGTGACAGGCAGTTCCGGTTTCGGGTTCCGGATGTTCCCGGCAAAATTTGAAAATCCGATTCCTGTTCTGGCTTTTAAAAAATCTGAATTCAGGTTTCGGTTCCCGTTCCGGATTTTTGGAAAATCTCAATTCCGGCTCTGGTTTCGGTGTTCCGGAGGTTACGCAGTTCCGCCCATCACTAAAGCCTAACAACCAGGAGTCCATGGCGCAGCGGCAGATCTTACGTCTTGCATACTGAAGGTCCTTGGATCGAGTCCCCGCTGAGACACACTGCATTGTGATAATATTGTTTGTTAATATTGTTATATGTAGTATTTGGTTGCGCAATTAGTGCTGAGTAACATCGGCCCTGCGTATCCTGCTTTATGCGAAATAAATAAACTTTTAAACAGACCTGTCCGGTTCATCAAATTCCACATCTAAGTTACTCTGATTTTCAGTGTCGATCTCGCCATGTGTGACCGTGACGCCGTTAAGTTCACCGTCAGCACCAGTTTCGGAGCCACTGGCGTCTTCATCGTCAGAGCTGGAATCTAAAATAACTAAAAGAAAATTTCTAGTTATAATGCTCAACAACGTTATTTTTATGCAGAAAAAATTTAGACAATAACAGTTACCCACTCTATTGGACTGATAACCATTTTGTTGTAAAACAGTTGGCAATATTGAAAGTGTCAACCGTTGAGTCACCCCTATCACATCAGTATTTAAAAAAGACAGGCCTAAATTTATGCTCTACAGAAGGGGGAAACCCATAATTATCGGTGTAACAAAGATGAATTGGCTAAGAAAAAAATCGAGTTTTAGACTATTTTTTCCGTTTAATGGTCGATATATATTTCTCAATTATGAACATCTCTTCAGTGAAATAGTGGATTTAAATCTCATAAAGTCCAGCTAGTGCGTAGTTCCAAGTCTCAGCTAAACACCCATATTCAAAAGTATAGATTTTTTACAGACTATTTTTTATCGGTTATTTAAAAAACTTAAATAAATAGAAATACAGAAAACGTAGTATTTTAGCGGGTGGCAAGATCATTCAGTTGTATGTAACCAGTATTTCGCTTAAGAGCAAGCGACTCACGGCTTTTATCTTCTTGGTGGGATTGTAATCGCTAAATATATTGGATCGAATACACAGATTTTATTTCACTCCAAAATTTCTATCGAATTACAGTGTAACAATCGTATTTCAGCTTTAGCTCGCTAATAATTAACCCCATTTTTTTTAAAAACATGTGATGCGAGAGCGTTAACATAAATTAATAAATTAATTGGCGAGTGTTTGTAGTAAACAGTAGTATTTTCAAAATAATTAAGGTTAAAGTCAGCTCTAAAGGCAATCGCTTAAAATAATTAGGTACCTAATCATTTTCCCATTAACAGGTAACTGCATTTTCTCTCAAATATATTTACAATAATAATTTAAATAAAAGAAAAATAACGTTACTTTCCGAAGAATTCCCAAACTGGGCGTCTAATTGAGCCTCAATATCCCTGAGTTCTTTTTCTCTTGCTGCTTTTTCTTCTTCTGTTTCCACATGATCTCCCAAATTTCTACAAAAAAATTAAAGAATAAAAACAAAAAAATCATAATTTCGGTTTCAAAAAAAATCGTGGTTTTTTAAAGAATTATAAAATCTTTGATTATAGCAAATGGTTATAATAATGGATTTGATTTATATACAATAAAATAGTTTTAATTTTGGAAATGTCGGTTCCTAAAGGCAACTGAGATCTTTAAAAGGTCTTTAAAAAATTTGCATTATGCATTCTTTCCTTTTATTATGGATAGCAGGAAAGTGAAAGTATTTTTATTTTTGACTTTTTGACCTGAAAGTCATTAAATTTAAAAAAACGCGAGTAGATCATCCAAATCAAGCGTTTGGTTTTGTTTTTATTTAAACATTTTTAACAGTGTGTTTAGTGGCTCGTGGGTACGGGTGTCGAATCGTCGTTACTCTGACACAAAGAGTCACAATCAGTATTAAGTTAACGTGATTCTGACTCATTTTGTTTATATTATTTTTTTGTTAAAAGATAGAAAAAGTCACAATTACTAGTATTTTACAACGATTCTAAATCATTGTGTCAATAGATGTTTTTTGGGGGGGGACAGAGGGATCCAGCCCCCTAGAACCAAAATTATGGACCCCCTGGTCGACTTCTCCTAAAAAGCCAGGGGGTCTGGAGCCGCCCCCCCCCAAAAAAAAAAATTTTGGCCTTCCACCCGGGGATGGATTTCCTCCCTAGCGGACCCGACCAAAAACATCTGTGATTGTGTCACGGTAAAAATGTATATTCCATATTACTCCAAAGTCCCTAAAATTTGAGCTTTTCGATGTTCCTCCGCCTTTTTTTTCTGTTCCAATGTTTTCTGTTCCAGCACTTTACGATATTCCTGTACTCGTTTGTCTCTTTTTCGGACGAAACGTACCAGTTCCTGAAAATAATCATCATATTGCACTAATAAGTAAAGTAAAAACGTTTATTGAGTACATAGATATAAAATGTTTCGGATAGCACTAAGATCCATCATCAGTAATACATATCTAAACTTTGAATATTTTTATTCTTTAATATCAATTTGCGAATAGATTAATGATGGGAAATGATGACGGACGATTGTGTGCCATTCAGCCACCAGGACCGTGCTGACCTTTGGCCAACACCCAACGGGCCTACGGGTACCACCTGGTTGCTAGATCTTTTCTCTCATAGAAATGAGTCCAGCTTAGCATGGCTAGAAAAAGGTTGTTGTACGTTGGCCGCATATGGCAGTTTTCCATCTAGCAAACCAGTAGACAAATACAGTTTTATTGTGTGTGGAGTTTGTACCACTGGCCTTGCAGGAACACCTATGCTGCCCATGTACGACGTTAAATAGAGATCAATATCAGGCGACTTAAAAAATCCTTAAGACAAAGAACTCGAATGGGTGAACAGAACACTGCATGTAGTGAACACTCTAGCGGTAAAGGTTGCCAACGTTATTAATGTTGGACGAAGAGTCTCAACCATGGGGGTGAAATTTTTTCGCCCCTCCTGGATTGTCTTAGCGCCTGCCATTTGCATAATCAGCATAGGGAAGATAAGTTTCAGGTAATGCAACAACAACAACAACGGACGATTGTCTGACAAATGTTTATCCATGTGATCTCCCACAAAGAAAATGGTTTTATTTCTTATTACACGCTTTTACTCAAAAAAACGCCCAAACGTTTATTTTTTCAAATCGTTTCTGGTAGTGTAACTGACTTAAATTATGGCAGTCTTAATTTCGGCCATCGGTTGTTATTTTTGCTGTGCACAAAAAAATGAAACGAACTTCGTAAGGATACATAGATCGTCATGTCAAATATCTAGCCATTAATTCATAACTTTGCCCATGGCAAAAATAACAGCGGATAGTCGAAGTTACCGCCGGCCAAATTTAAGTCAGCTTTTCTGCTTGCATTTTCCAGACTATTTTAATTGTTATCGTGTCTACTTTCGGTCCAATTATATAATCTAAATATCACGGACTACGACATTTTATTCAGGAAAAATATTAGGTCTAAAGAAGAAAAAACGAAAAATAAAAAATTTCAAATAACTTTTATTTATTTTAAAACCAACCGTTAAATAACGCTGATTTTTTAGATTTTGTTGAAAACCTCTCTTTTAGTATTAAAAATATATTTAATATAAAGTTGCCGTATAAAAACTTGGCGCCGTCGTATGCCATTGTAATGGCAAGCTCTTCGTGGAAATTCGCATAAATTAAACTCTATTATTATTCGCAAGAATTTAGATAAAATCAGTCATTCCATTATAATAGCATAAATCTAGGCTGAAATTCTCGTGAACTTAAACGGAAAGTAGTGTGCCAATAATAATATAGGACTAATAGTGCCATTAAAATGGACTATTGTGAAAATATGCCGTGATATTGGCGTGATTTTTTCCAAGAGTTCACATTTTCCGTAATGTTAATTTTTGAAAGTAATAAATCCGTTATTACCCCCATTATGATACTAATGTTTAAAATGGGTAGTTAAAAGATAGTGCGTACCCGAACTAGATCGTTCCTTTCTTTTTTAGCCGCATCCCGCAGTTTTTTGTTGTCTTTCTCCATCGCACGAACCACCTAAATGAAATATTAACCAAATTAATATACTACATCAGGGCCTTCATGGATTTTCAAATGCAGAAGGCTAGACTCTAAAAAAATGTCAACGGTGGTATACAAATGCAGCACGAAGCGCCGCCTTTTGTGCCGCAAACCGGCAATAACCGCCGGAGGCAAAATTTTTTGATTTAGCATTAAAAACGAGCAAAACTGGGGCTTAAAAATATCTATTTACATTGAATTCAAGACGAGCTAGCAAAATTGACTTTTGGTTTTGGCATACCTCAAGAGAAGAGGTGGGAGAGGCAGGGGTCATGATGAAGCTGACTTCCTCTTATCCCCCCACCTCTGGACCTACCCCCTTTCCTAAATTTTTACCCTGGCCAACTCAGAAAGCGGGGGGGGGGAAGCATGGTCCCCCTGCTCCCCCTGGCACAGAGCGTAAACTCAATCAAACGGAAGAATGAGTCATAATCGACACAATACAGCCGACATGGGCCTATTACTAAGTGCTTATTTTATACGAATTGTCACTATTAAATCTGTCATAGGAATGACACGATATTATGATATTTCCAATTTTACAAATTTACCGTTTGTTACAGCTACATATAGTATAGTGAGCAAAAAGCTACGTAGTAGTGATGTAAAATAATTTTTTAAATCTTAATAAAAAACTGACTGAAAATGTGATTAGAATAATCTGGTAAATTAACGTTAAATAAACTTAGAAGTAGGCATTTACGTGGCGTGGCTTTGCTCCGAACTGTCTTCACTTTAATTGGCTGGAGCTCTGGAAAAGATTTTTGAATGTAAAGAGTTTACTTATCCAGAAGTTTAGCCATTCAAGAACCAACCCACAACTGTATAAATTTTTGCATTACAAAAAAGACACCAACAAACAAAATAAAACACTCTTACAAAGCGGTTCGGAGCGTGACGGATGTCGTATTCGTCCAACCAAGCGAAACTTCTGACGGTGGAAAAACTCTGCCAAAAGGCGTAAAATGGTCCCACAATCTGTAAAAACAAAACCGCCGTCACTATGACAAAATAAGTAAACATTTTCATAAAATACTCGTAACCCCCTAACCCCCCCCTAGAGATCATGAACTCCCTAACCCCAAGCACCCCGGGGTGTTTTTTTTCAGAAAAAACACCCCGGGGTGTGACCCCTCCCTAGAGGTCAAAAACCAAAACACCCCGGGGTGTGGACCCCCCCCCCTAAGCCGTTGAAGGTCGGTGACCTATGCTCGTAACCGTGACCATAGATGAACACGGTCACTGAAGCTAGGGGGGGGGGTGTTTACCCCGGGCAAATGAGATTTGAAAACCTAAGGGGGGTCGAAGAACCCCCCTAGCATTTTAGGGGGGGGGAGTCGACCCGGGGTAGAAAACCTAGAGGAGGGTGAGGTGAGGTCCAATGTCCGAAGCAAAATACTTTTAAACCTTAAAAAGTTTAATAATATTTTTTTTATAATATAATACTATATTTTATTGAATAAAAAGCGATATGCTGGTATAAAAAGGATATAAAAACATGAATTTATATTACAAATTCACGTTTTTGGAAGAAAATTTAGTATAAAAAAAGTACGTAAAATTTTCTCGAGATGGAGGGGGTATTTGTTTTCTTTTAAAATTCGAGAGGCTTGCCTATTTAGGATAGAATTACCTCTTCGTAAACGCTGTCACTAGATCCGAAGCGTGGAAAATCCAAATCGGAATTTTCTTCCGCAAAATCTAATTCCTCCTGAGCAATAGTGTCGAAGACTTCACGATAGACAGAATAAAATCCCTAAAATGAAGGCGGTTAAGTTACAAAGTGTTTTGTTGTTTTGATAATCACTTTTAATATAGGTAGTTTGTATTAGTACCAAAAATATATAATATAACGAAAAATGTGCAATTCCTATATAAAAAAGTACAGAAAAGTAGGCTATTATAATGAGCCTCTCCGTTTAAATGACACTCTCCAAAATAATGGCATAGTAACCATTTTAATGCGGGAAAATATGCTGTTCCCCTACGTCAGTGGCGTGCCCAGGATTTCATTTCGGGGGGGGCGGTCCTGGGGGGAGTACATACTAACCCTGAGGGGGGTCTGGGGGGCGAGAGCCCCCCAGCGGGGTCAAGGGGCAGAGCCCCTTGTCAGGGGGGTCCGTCCGGGGGGCAGAATGCCCCCCGGGGGAGAAAATTTTTAATTTAAGGCGCTAAGATACACTAGAAATTTTAATTCCACATGATAATTAAAACAAAATTTAAGTTTTTTTTATTCCTATCCATTTAAAACATGTGTTTAAAACGTTAATAAAAGGTTAATAGTGTTTATAGTAGTTTTATTTAACATGTATGCCTTAACTATTGAGCGGCAAAATCGATTGAAATGGAAAAACTGAGATAAATTGTCAATTTAAACTACCCGCGAAGCGGGGAAAATTTGGTTTTTTGACTATTAATATGCTTTTGGAAGGCATCAGGAAAGTTTCTGTATTAATATTAAAAAAAAATTTTCTCTCCCAAAATTCAAAAAACGTAAGGGTCCCCCCGTACGAAAAAATCCGGCTTCGCCGGATTTCGGAGGGGGGAAGCGGCGGTCGCCCCCCCGCCCCCCCCCCTTGGGCACGCCACTGCCCTACGTCACTTTACACTAAATGCGCGGGGATCAATAAAAACATTTTATTTCATTTGGGGGATGGGCGCGCATTTAGTGTAAAGGGATGAGGGGAACGGCATATTTTCCCCCATTAAAATGGCTACTATGCCATTATTATGGAGAGTGTCACTTATATGGAGAGGCTCATTATAATGGCCTACTTTTCCGTACTTTTTTATATAGGAGTTGCATATTTTTCTTTATATTATATATTTTTGTTAGTACTTGGCTAAGGAAAATAATCGTAATAAAAAATTAATTATGAAAACCCAACATAATTATTTAGTTAAAATCCGATAATTAATGAAACCCTTTTGCGATTGGAATACTGTTGTTAAAAAGTTTAATGAATGATAGTGACTACCAAAAAACATATATAATTTGGTGATATGATACTGTTTACATTGATTATAGAAGATATTAGGACACTTTCTCACAATGTTAGGTAGTTTGAAAACTAACAAAATGGTAAATTGTTTAATGACAAGTAGTTAATTTTCTGTATTTTTGGGTCTTTTGTTCTGCTCTATAAATCTACCTAATGAAAATTGGATGGCTGTAATAAAGTAATATTTTATTTATAAGTCTGTTTGAAAACACCTAAAAGAACTGTTTTTATACTATTTATTGTCAAAAAATTAATTGTCAATCAAGTAGTTGTCCAAGTTTCGAAGTGATGTTTTTTTTAAAATTGTTTTTGCAATTCAAATCTAACTTTAAATGTAATATAAAATAAAATTTTAATAAAAATGTAATTTGTTTTCTTTTAACTTTGTGTTTCTATTTTATTCTAAATTTAAATCTCTAGCATTAAAAGGTCTAGAAAATAACATTTTCAGCAATTTAGGCAGAAAATTTTTTTGTTGTTTACCAGGAGGTTTTTTGTGCACACGTAAAAAACTATTCGTTTAATTTAAAAAATAACGTGATGTTGTTGCTTTTCAGAGACTAAAATATGGTACCAAAATTTTTAAGCCTTTCAAAGACAAAAAATTTTTGTTACGTAATCCGAATGCAACATTGGCAGAAATTGGGTTGTCCAGTACAAATTGGGTTCTTTAGTCCAGTTTTCGATTTACAAATACCACTACATTTAATATAATCTTTTTAACCACACTTTTATCCAGTTTAAAGAAAACAATTTTTTAATTGGCTACATTCAAAGGCTCCTTTGCAGAAAATGGGTTTTCCAATATAAAGATATTCATGTTAGTTTTTTTTTATTCGAACCAAATCTCTTATAACGTTCTCCCAACAATAAGCTTTCTAATGATAGTTGGTACTGGAGCCGTCCCCCCCCCTCCCCCCAAAAAAAATCCTGATTACTGCCGACACCCTCTTAAATTATGGGGGTACCCCAGACACCCACCTAAAATTTTGGAAGTCCCAGCACTAAAAACGCTAAAAATGGTATTTGAGGTGTCCCTAAAAAAATTTTCGGGACACCCCCTTAAATTTTGGCGGTCGGGTATACACCCCTAAAATCTGGATGCCTACCCACCTATGATCAGCATCCCAATATCATTCTAACAAATTCGGCCGGTTTATTTAGAATACAGTCTTTTAAATTGTTATAATGATTTAATGACAATTTAATAACGCTTAATAGCACCAAAATAAACAGAACCTTGCAAAGCAGTCAAGTGTAAAAAAAGCAAACTAACTTTTTCATCATCTTTAAATCCTGAGTAACAAGTTGAAGTAAAATAGGGGTAGAGGTTTAAGCTTTTATCTTCGTAGTGCTCTCCTATCCCTACATAAAAAAATAATTATTTACTGACAAAGATATGTTCATATTATTCAGAAAACCGGCGTGGCCACACCGGAGTACTTAGCATGGCGGCGAAACCACGCCGGCGCGGTCGGGATGGTTTCGAAAATACTGATAATTACAAAAGGTCAGAAATTAACTTTTTATTTGGAATAAAGTTGTAACTGATTAGGTAGTGTACTAAAAAAAACACAAGCAATGAAAAAATGTTAATAAAAATGCGTTAAAAGGATTTGACCTCGGGTATATTATGATAATATGCTTTAAAAAATTTTTGATCGGTCTTATGAATTTGCAATTGAAAAATTTTAAAAAAAATTTATAAATTTTTTACAGCAATGCTTGTGACAAATGAAGTTGGAAAAACTCGTTTCTATTACAAAAAAAGGAAATTTATATAATGTTTTTTATAAAAATGGGAAAGTTTAATTCAAATTTTTGGCAATGAAAAAACCCCGGTTTTGCCTGCCTCCTTCCTATCCTACCTGTCTCCGTTGTGAATTTCGCTGCCTCGTACCCACATCTTATCTGCCCCCATTCAGGGTATACTTGCCTCCACCGTGGAGGCAAGTATACCTTGAATATGGATCCACCGTGGAGGCAAGTATACCTTGAATGGGGGCAAATAAGCTCCACCTTGCCTCCTACCTATACAGACCTGTGCATTCCCCCCCCCCTGAGATTTTATTGGGGGTCAGTTCCGAAACGGGGGGCACGGGGGGCAACTTTTTTGAAAGGGGGACAAGCAGGGGAGAAAAAAAAAGAAGAAAAAGAAAAAAAGAAGAAAAAAAGGACAAAAAAAGTGAAATTTAAGTAAAAATAGGTCTAAAATGGCTTAAAAAACATTAAAATAGGCTAAAAACTGAAAAAAATTGGCGATGATGGCGTCATAATAGGTGAAAAATGGCGCCATAATTTTGGGTACTGTAATAAATAACCCAATTAATTCAAAATAATTCTTTTAGTTTTCATAGTTTTATTAATTCTAAAATTCCTTATCTAACAGTTTTATCTTTGTTTCTAAAAATCTTGTTTGCATTCCTGAGCGTCTGAGGCGAGAAGGTTAGAGCTCACTGGGGCATTCCTCGTCTGCCTATAAAAAGAGATGTATCAAGTTAGTCGACCATTGAAACTAATTCTGCGTTTGGTGGTCGGTTTCTCTGACGATCATCTTGCTACTTCCCCCACTTCTCGCCTCAAGCGCCAAGGACTTCCAAGCTAGTTAGGAGCGAAGATCGAGAGTCCCACAGATCTTTTCTTGTCAGAACTTTGTCAGAACTTAACCACCTCCCGCTCCTTCCAAGTTGTGCCAGCCAGTTAGTAATCTTGCCCCGGTAGCTGTGAATATTAACCTAATACAACTATAAAGCGTGAACTACATCTAAGACCAACAAACAGAACTTGTAGCTACCAGAACTTACGCTACAGTACTTTTTTATTTTTGTCCGGGGAAGGGGCAATAAGATGGGGTGCAAAGCCACTAATATTCTGGGTGGGGGGTTGGGGCATTTTCAGATCGTGCACAGGTCTGCCTCTATACCTCCGAGGCAGTTTTAGCTGCCTCCTCCTAAGCTGTATATGCTTCGACACAGAAGGCAGGGCCAGCTACCTCTTACCTTCCTACCTTCTACCTGCAAAGGCAGGTAGGAAGTAGAAAAACGTGAATACGCGTTAAATAATGAATTGCGGAAAACTCTATGATTTTCTCTCTCAGGTGGTAAAATTTGTTAAAAATACCACAATAAAATACATTCGATTTCCTGTTTATGTTAAGGCAAAAGGACTGTATTGGTACTTATCATAGATGGGTCGTGGGTACAACACAACGACACACCTATCTCTCTTATCTCAAGCAGTGGCGTAGCCAGGGGGGTGGCGGCCGAAGCCGAATTCCCGCGAAGCCGGATTTTTTCGTAAGGGGAAAATTACATTACGTTTTTTGAATTTTGGGAGAAAAATTTTTTTTTTCTTTAAATATTATTTTAGAAACATTCCTGATGCCTTCCAAAAGCATAAAAATATCCAAAAACGTGAAATTTTCAAAGAATGTTTTTAAAATTTTTAACGTAAAAAAAAAAACAAAACAGAAGAACCCCACCCGCGCCCGCGCAAACCCCGCCCCCCACCCCCCCGAGCCCCCCCCCGCACCCCCACCGACCCAAACTGTAGCTGTATTTGTCCACTGGTTTGCTAGATGTAAACCGCCATGTGTGGCCGACGTACAACAACCTTTTTCTAGCCATGCCATTTCTAGCTAGCTAGCCGGAATCATTTCTATGAGAGAAAATATCTAGCAACCAGGTGGTACCCGTAGGTTTGTGGGGTGCTGCCTGAAGGTCAGCACGGTCCTGGTGGCTCAATGGCACACTGCAGGTCCCCGGATGGAGTCCCTACTGAGACGCTACAATTGCGATAAAATTGATCAATTGTTATTTTTGTTGTGTTAGGTTACGTTGTTTGTGCCGAGTAACGTCGGCCTTTTACTTATTTTATGCGAAATAAACAAAATGAACAGAATAAAAATATATAATACCGCCTTTAAGAATGGCATCCCTGTGCCTGTCGTACCAGGCTCTCTCGTGTTTATCGCTGAGAACATCGTACGCCTGCTGAATAACCGCGAAATATTTAGTGCACTCCTCTACCGTTTCTGGGTTCTTGTCTAAAGAAATCGATTTACGTGGAAGATTATATGTAAGCATTAAAGCATAGTGATGGATGGGCAGTTCCGGGTTCCGGATGTTCCGGGCAAAATTTGGAATTACGGTTTCGGATTTTTGAAAAATCTGAATCCCTGTTTTAGTTCCTGTTCCGGGGGTTTCGCAGTTTTATAGGCAGTTCCGATGCCGGATGTTCTGGGCAAAATTTGGAATTCAGGTTTCTGTGAAAATCGCTATTCCGGTTCCAGTATTCCAGGGGTTCTGCAGTTCCGCCAATCACTAATGAGCACGGTACACCGGAAACTACCTCAGGTGGTTACTACTTTCGTTAAATGGGTGGCAATTTTGGTTAATAAACCTGGGTCCCCGCTTCCGAAATTTTTAGAGCAAAAAATGCAACCATTTTATTAGATTTTTGCTATTTTTGGCTTAAAAAATTTTTAATCTTAAACCATATTTTTTTAAAAAAATAATCTTGATAAGAAAATAGTAAACCTGGAACTTGAACCATGGGCATGTTGGTCCGGAGTAGGGTGGGGGGAGGGGGTTAAATCCCAAATCAGGGTGGGGTTAAAATCCGAGAAACGCAAAATACCCATATCTTTTTTTTCTGGAGTGCATTTTACCCATATTGTTTTTCAATTTTGAAAGAAAAATAGGTAAAAAACGCTAATTTTAGGTAAAAAAGGTTTTTTTATTGCATTTTTGAGCTTTTTACGGTTTAAAACATTCATTTTGCCCTCAAAACTTAAGTTTAAAGGCAGTTAGAGGTCATTTTAAAGACATTTTTTTCTTCATTTTTCCAAAATTGGGGGGAGTAAGCTTTTCTCCCCCCCCCCCCAATTCTGAGTGGGGGATTAAACCCCTCTTCTCAGAATTTAGGGGGTTAACCCATACATGGGCACGGGGGGGTTGGGGGGGTTAACCTAACCCCCCCCCCACCAAATTCTTAGAAGGGGGGTTTTCCAACATGTACGACTTGAACCATACATAGCCCTGAAGACATAACGTCGTTACTACAGCAAAACAGGGACGTAGCCAGGGGGGTGGGGGGGGGGGGCCCGCGGCCGCCCCCCCCCCCTCGAAACGGTCGGACAGGAGGAAAAATAAGGATAGTGGTTGGGCGGGGGGGCGGCCGCCCCCCCCCCCGAAATTGTCGCCAGGTAGTAAAAATTTGGGGGTTTCAGAGGCTAAAAATAAAAAATTTTATAGCGCCTCGCTAATCGCTCGGCGCCAAACTTTAAAATAATTTTAATACCCCAATGGACCCCCAAAACCAAAAATTTGTTCCGCTTCGCTTTGCTCAGCGGTCACTTTCTATAGTATACATACATATATACCTCGTTATTTATGTTGCCTGATGCTAATGTTATTTCAAAGTTAGTACAATAATTTTTATAAGTAATAAGTACTACAAAGAAAGAAAAACAAACAATCATATTGTTTGATTTATGTACCTCCTCCCTCCTAAATTTTCCTGCCGCCTATAGCATTGGCTCGGATTTTTTCATATAGGTAGGTACCCCAGAAAACATGGAGCCGAGATGATGCTCATGTGCTTTGGTTTACAGTGTGGGTTTAGCCAAGGGGTCTGAAACTAACGTCTCTAAATTCCTTTTTTTGTAAAATCCAGGCTCTGCCAATGTGTGCTTATGTAATTTTTAACTGAGAAAACATGTTTTTACCGCTAAAAACATTAGATAATACGTTATTAGGCCAAAAACAGTGTATTATACAGCTTTATCTACGTTTATCCCTGCTTTTTTAACGTTTTCAAAAATTAAGGGGGGGGCTTCCGCCCCCCTCCAAATTTCGGGAAGGGGGGATGCGGGGGCGGGGCCCCCCCCCGAAATTTGTTTTTGTACTAAAATTTGCCCCACCCCCAAAAATGAAACTCTGGGTACGTCCCTGCAGCAAAATAAGCCAAAGTTCGGATAAAATACGTGTGTCATTTTAAATTTAAGATAAGACCCTATTAACTACAGAATGAGTCACAGTCACTTGTATTTTATAATTATAGTGACTTTTTTTACCGTAGTAACGACGATATGTGGTCAGCCTCCCGGATTTATTTTTATTTTTACTACAAGATTTTTTTTTTCAATGAAATTACTCAGAAACGGGGAGAGGAGGGAATGGGTGAAGTAGAAAATTGCTGCAAGGACTCCGCTGGAGTTTTGTTCGGAAATAGGTCCAATATTTGAAGGAAAGCATACATAATTATGTTAACTCTACTGCTTTATTTTTATCTATCTAGCTAGATTTAGGCTAACACAGTGCATGCTGATTTATAATATTACGTTTTTTTCCTAATTTTTTACAAAAGTAAAATTGCTATTATAATTATGGATGTGCTCGGATGTCATTTTTGAGCTTCCTCGGATTTTTAGAAAACAGAAATTCGCGGATGCGGATGTCTCATCAACTGCATTCTTGCCATATCTGTTTTTAGTTCTTGAGAGCTATTTTAGGCTTATATTAGTTTTTTTTTTAATTTTAAAAGAAAAAACAAGTGAAAAAACACTGATAAAAAGCGTTTTTATTGCGATTTTGAGCTTTTCACGGCTAAAAAATCATTTTTGAACCTAAAAATTTTGGCTCAGCGAAAGTCAAATCTATAAAAAATTAGCTAATGTAAGAAATAAAAATAAGCGATATCCGCGAATGCAAGTTCGCCATATTGCGGGGATGCGGATGTCAAAAATAAAGGGGATTACGGCGGATGTTTGGCACATCTGTAATTACAATGCTATTTCCGCAAATTGTTAGTACTAATGTCCGCTTGGTTCAGAATACAACGTACCACACCAATAATGTCCATCGAAAATTTATACCATAAAATACCATTAAAAACAAAATGCTATAAAAAAGTAAAACTACCTGGGTGCCATCGCAAAGCCAGTTTTCTGTAGGACTTTTTGATTTCATCATCACTGGCCGTTTTAGGAACATCAAGAACTTCGTAATGGCACTTCATATCTGCAATGCAATCTGAAGTGCCGTTGAAGTAAAAGTTCACAGTGAGTGAGTGAAAATCAAAAAGTCCTACACAATGACAGGCCCCAGGTAGTTTTCTTTATAGCATTTTGTTTAATGGTATTTATAGTGCAATGGACATTATTGTGGTGTGGTACATCTCTATTGAAACAAAACAAAACTAGTACTAACAATTTGCCGGAAATAGGCATTGTAATTACAATTGGGTCTCCGAACATCGCGGGGCGGTAATCCCCCTTATTTTTGACATCCGTGCCGGTGAACTTACATTCGCGGATATGCGGCTTATTTTTATTTCTTACATTAGCTAATTTTTTATGCAATTTAATTTTCGCTGAGCCCCTTTTTAGGTTCAAATGAGTTTTTTAGCGAAAAGCTCAAAAATCGCAGATAAAAAACGCTTTTTATCAGTGTTTTTCACTTGTTTTTTTCTTTAAAATTAAAAAAAAAAACTAAATCAAATGACAAGAATGCAGTTAAATTGGGCGCTCCGCATCCGCGAAATTCTTGTTTTTGAAGAAAGTCAAAAATCAGCATCCGTAATTAGTAATCGCCGGATTTCTTGTAAAAAATTCGGAAAAAACGTGATATTATAAATCGGGCCCGTGCACTGTAGGATGTAGTCTCAATAAAAAGCGCGAAGCGCGGGTCAAAATTAACGTGAGTATATGCTATTTCAAATATCGAACAACAGGTGGCAGCAATTATACTTTCTCCTCCTCCGCTTTGAGTAATTTCATTGAATAGGTTATTATAAGTAAAAAATAAAAATAAATATGGTGTCGTTACTACGTAAAATGAGCCACAATCGATTTAATTATAAAATCCCGTCGTTTTGTGAGACTCATTCTGTCAGTTATTCTTGTTTTAAAATGACACACATTTTCTCAAACTCGGCTTATTTTGCTGCAGGACATAGGCCAGAGCAAGAGAGGGGGCAAATTTTAGTACAAAAAAAAAAAATTTCGGGGCTCCGCCCCCCCCCCCCGAAATTTGGGGAGAGAGGGCAGAGAGTTCCCCCCTTGATTTTTGGAAAATCGGGAGTTCAATAAACTGTATTGTTGCGTGTTTTTGACCTAATAATTAACCTTGGCTGTTTCTAACAGTAAAAACAGTTGTTTTCTCAGTTGAAAATTACGTCAGCGCATTGGCAGATTTGGAATTTTTACAAAAAAAAAAAAGGAATTTTAAAACGTAGGTTGCAGACCCGTGGCTGAACCCCACACTGTAGAGTGGGGCGTCATATTTCGGCTCCGTTCTGGGTCCCGTTATATGAAAAGTGCAAACCGAAATTATAGGCCGCAGGAGGTTACATCGAACAATATGATTGTTTGTTTTTTCTTTCTTTGTAGTACTTATTACTTATAAATTTTTTGTACTCACTTTGAAATAATAACATTAGCATAGGGACCAGAATAACGGAGGTATATATGTATGTATCCCTGCCTCGAAAGTGACCGCTGAGCAAAAAAGCGAAGCGGAACTTAATTTTTTGTTTTGGGGGCGGGTCTGGGGTATTAAATTATTTTAGGGGCATTTTTTTGGCGCCGAGACAATTAGCGAAAAAGTTAAGTTTGAAAATTTTGTATTTTAT
>JASAMX010031571.1:0-10242 GCA_030248175.1 Microlaimidae sp. YZB2_3
TCATAGGAATCGCTCTCCGGTAGGCCAGATACGACCAGCATTGTCTCATGTTCTCTTTGCACCTTCATGCGCTTAAAATAACTGTCAATCATCGGCAGTAGACGATTCAACACCTTTTCACAGATGGATGCCACTAACTCAGTATTGACACCAGGAGCTCGTTCTTCCTGGAGGTCCGCATTCTCAGCTTCCAGTCTGGCAATTTGATCATCCTTTGTTTCTCTCGGCATGTTGCAGTGGATGCTTTTAGTGTAAGTGGGTAAAAACCTCAATTACAGCCTAACGTGTGTAAAATTTTTATTCTCGATCATTAGTATTGGGTATCCGCAATCTAAACATACATCAAAAAACAAACCACCAACCTAAATAATAATCTTATTTTTGATGTAAATATTTTTTTAAAAAGAGACTAATCAAGTCAAACTTATAAGTGACATTTATTTCTAACGCGACATATGGTCGAATATGCAGAACTTCACATTTATTATAATTATGGCAATTGCAATTAATTAGATCATAAATTGGAAGTTCTGCATATTCTAACTCACAGTAAGCAGATAATTTGTAAATATGAGCTTGGTTAAAATGTACTTACAACTGCAGAATTGGTGCGTAACCTAGGTGTTTATATATCTCATGATATGAAATTCTCTAAACACTGTGAAATCACAGGAAAAAAAACAATGAGAGTGACTACACTTATTATTAGAATATTCAACTCAAACTCTAAATATAATCTTCTCAAAGCGTATAAGTCCTATGTTAGACCGATTTTGGCGTATGCTAGTGCAGTTTGAAATCCGTTTTTACAAAAGGATATAAATATTTTGAAAAAAGTGCAACAAAATTTTACTAGAAGGTTGTTTTATATAAATACAAGTTATTACCTGTTGCTTATGAACAAAGGCTGGGCTGGATTACCTAGGTTTAGAAAGATTAAAATACCGAAGAGACAGATTTATATGAGTGTTTTAAAATTGTACATGACTTAAAAAATCTGCAAGCCAAGGATTTTTAAAGTTTAAACTGCAGCCCACATATATTCATCCATTTAAATTGGCTGTTGAAGACGGTTGAATTAATGCAAGGCAATTTTCTTTGGCAAATAAGATAGTTGTTCCCCTGAACAATTTATTCTCGTCTAAAGTAACTGCTATATTATTGGATGCATTCAAGACAAGTTATAATCTAACTAAGGGTTCCTTATGAGCCTTTAATGTCAATTCAAATAGCTACGTTAAAAATTTGTTGAAATTGAGGCTTATGTTGGCAGCAATTAAGTCGCGAATTTAAAATTTGATATTGACGGAAATTAAGTCGGGAATTTGATTTTGTTGCTAAAAAAAAGAAAAAAATGAAATGATAATGCAACAGAATTAAACTATGCATAGACTATGAATTATAAACTATTAGTTCGGTGAATCATTAAATTAAAAATAATAAATTAGTAGAAATATTAAATTGTGTAAAATTTAAAGTAAAAAAAGAGGTCTTTGTGCGTAGTAGAGTTTCATTATGTAAACCTCTTATGTTAAAAATAATCTAGTAAGCCAAATAGCAACCTGCAAATGATTTTATTTTTTAAAAAAAGTCAATAAACAATATGACATTAATAGCCAGCGTTTCATTAATTAGCAAGGAAATGGGGTTAATAAACCTGGTCAAAAGTTTGTTTTATCAATTTTTAACTTCTTTAAAAAAGTGGAATAAATAAAATAGTTTTCTAGTATTTTTTGATGAGCCAATATCAAATGACTTTTAAAACAATTTCAACTTTTCAGCATAACATAACACCTAATTTTAACTGTTTAACATAACATGACACCTAATTTTAAAAATGCAGGAAAACAATCGGGTGATTTGAATAATCTCCTTGTAGAGTTATGGTTTAACAAAAAAAAGTCATTTGGGCTATAGGGTTTTAAAATGAAAAATCTTGTAACATTCAAAAAGATCACTGATTCTGCGCCGCTCACTGAATTTTTGCAGTTTTGAATAGGTAAACTAAATTGAAGAATAAAAAAACTAAATTAAAAACCTAAACTAAATAAACTAAATTTTCGTAAGAAACGCAAACTAAATTGGAACGTTTCCATAACTTTTGTGTGAAGTTTTTTGGGACACGTCCCATAAGTTCTATATCTCAAAATAAATAAAGGACTTCAAACTACAATAGGATATTTAACGATAGGCTTAACGCTACACGCCTATTAGTTGAATTCATCAAGTTTTTTTTTGTTTAATAAAACTTTTTACCGTGAATTACTCTCAAAATACTTTAAGATTAAATAGGCTTTTGATTACTCATTTAATAAGCGGAACTTCGTAGTTCCGAAGCTCCCTGAAATTACTAAATTATTGATTTTATAGTCTAGTTTTCAGTGGTCAGCAAAGCTTTGCGAAGTTTACACAACAGTTACACCAGAATAATTGTTACGTATTAAAAGTTCTCGAGATAAATAAAATGAATCTTCATAATGTTTTTATTTATTTGACCAAATTTCTTCGCAATGTTTTTCGCTGAAATTTTTCGCACTTGTGACGTTATGCAAACACTACTAACAATTATCGCCAACGGCGACATTATTTGTTAAATGCGTTACCATTTTTATTTTTTTTTAAATTTATTTTTTTATAACATATCCATAATTTTTAATTTCTCTAAAAGTTCTGACATGGGCGTCAAAACTTTTTACTCTCAAAACTGTAACAACAACAGTTCCCGTATAATGTCTAGAAAATTATCTTGCATTCAAATTGTGTTAAGCTAAACAGTGATTTAAACTTACTTTTTGATTGGTGACTGATAACTCACTTCACTTTCATAATTTATCATAATTTATTGTAATGATATGTAATGTATAATTAAAAGGCATCAGGATCAATGATCTGATTAAGCATTTTCGGCCAGTTGGGTCCGGTTCCCACCGGAATGGCAACTGACAGCTGACAGCTAACGCGCGCGTTTACAACATTACACCGTCATTGTTGCTGCGGGGTGAACTGTGTGCGCTGTGGGTCACCTATCAGCTGTCATTCCAATGTGAACCGGTCCTTTGAGTTTTTATCCAGGCTAATATATTTTTAAATAAAACTGTAAAAGAACTAAGGATATTCAGCGTAAAAAGTGCCTTTACCAGATATAAATAAACGCTGAAAATCCTGTAAAATAGTTAAGTACCTTCTTTCATTGAAATTGTAATGTTTCATTTCAGTTTCATCTCGTTTCAGTGAAACAATAATTGCGGCTAAACTGAAAATATATACATTGGGTTTTTTTATCTTTTATATCTTAACTGATATAAACGGAAGTTTTCATGTGTTTTCCTTGTATTTTTTAAAAGAAGTTTTGGCACTCTGTCATTTTTTTCGGCATTTGACAAAGGGCCCATTGCGATTGCCATAATATTTCACTTTATAGTGTAGTAAACTATTTTTTAGTCCTTTTCCGAGATGTTATCAGAACTATTTTACAAAACTTTTGTAAAAAATCAGATTTTTATCTCATACTGTAGAAAAAATTTTTACTATCACTATAATTCTAAAAATATAATATATATAATTCATGTTTTATCCGAATAAAATTTTGTAAATTTTTAAAATTTTTTTTAATTCATAATATAGAAAAAATCATGCTAAGATTCTGTGGTTTTTTTACATTCTGTGGTTTTTGTTTCGGATTTCGGTTAAAAAATGCAAATGAAATGTTAGCGTATATTTCATGGATTGTGATTACATAAATTTAAACAATTTAGTCGTATTGTGATTTGTAAATTTTTCACCAAATAAAAGTATAAACGGCAGTATTAAACAGATAAAGACTTATGAAAAACAATTATTTATGTAATATTTTTCAGTAGAATTTTCGCAGATGGTCATTAAGTTTCTATTTTAATTTAAGATAAACATATTTGTTTGCAAATTATCAATTTTTATATCAATTTTAATCTTTGGAGACGCTTAAAAATTTTAAAAATTTAAATGTAATGAAAATTACAAGAATTATGAACAAATATACTTTTGTTAATCAGTTGTTTATTTTTTAGTTTCAAATAATTTTATGAACAACAGTTTAAAATTTTTAGCATAACTCCTTCCAAATCTCTGAAACATATAATATTAGAAAGTCTAATAAAAAACCTCAATATTGCTAAAAAAAAATTTAAGCGCTGTTTGAGTGTTTGAGCAACAAATTTACGGAAAATTTTGAAAATTAGGGGCATTCAAAAAAGTATTTAAAATTTAACCAAATAATTCAATTGGGTTTTTAATTTACAGAAGATGCTTAGAAAAGGTTATTTGGTTATTAATCAGTGTACCCAACCTTGGTATCAAATCAATAGTACTTTTTTATTTAGTTTTGTGTTGTTGCGTTTTTTTATTTTAGTGATTGCCTACAGTAGTGGAAGTGTTTTAACTTAATTTTGCAATTTAAATACATGAACAAATTTAGCTTGGACATTCACTTAGGTTGTACATTTTTTTGTATTAATGTATAATTTGTTGAGGAGATCTCACGACTTGTCGTCAGTTGTGTTTATTTTTGTGCGGGAGTTTTCCGTTTTTACATCAATCAAAAATGTCAAATCGATATATACATTGATTTCTAAGAAAATTATTCCGAGTTAACAGGCGCAGAAAAAAAATTATATTAGATAAAACTTCTTATAAATTTTTTCTTGAATAAATTGTCAATATTTGTTGACCGACTAAATTATCTTCGTCAAAAAAGATAGCTCTTAACAAACTCATAATTACCAATATTTTCTGAACGTATTTCTCAGTGATAAACGCAGGAGAAGATACAAATATTATTGTTGGCGTTCATGTCTTTAGAAAAATTAGTGTTTACTTGAATAATGCTTCAAAATGCCCGACCCAATATAGTTTAAGCAATGAATGCATGTTAATAAACAAACAACGGCACGCGCTAGCATTATACAGGCAATTTTTTGTCTAGAGAAGAATTTTTTTTTTTATTATTTAAATTTATAGTGTTTTTTGTTTAGAAAATTGGACATTATTCAAGATACGATAAATCCGAAATAAAAAAATAAATATTTTTATTATTGTATTTTATTGTATTTTTGAGATGTATTTTATTGGTATCATTTGATGATGATGAACGATAGAGGATTTTTTTTAAAAATGGATGTTAAAAATTAAACACGCTGGTCAAATTACCTTTATTAAAACTTAAGTCCAAAAGATCTGCCGTCAAAACCTAACTGTGATGTGCTACCTTAAAAGATGTGTATCGCCTTTCGAGTCTAAGGCTCATAAATTCTGGGCCAGATAAATCGAATTTTTGCCAAAAAATAAGAAATTTTTTTTTAGTTTATAACGGTATGGATGGGATGCCTCAATGAAGAAAGTAAGTTTTTAGCTGCGTCTTACTTGCCTGTCTGCCTGCCTGTCCTGTCTTATAAATTTTGCTGCCTTTAACCTGTCTCCTACCTTCCTCCTAACGTGTATATGTTTCAACATAGGAGGCAGGGTTACCTGCCTCCTACCTGCCTCTGAGGCAGTTTTACCGGCCTCCTACCTGCTTCCAGTTTTTCAGAGGCAGGTTCGAGAGCCGTTCTTACCGGGTTATTTTTCTGGCTAAAGTGAGATATAAACAACTTTAAGCTGTTATCTTCAACCTCAGTACTTCCTCAAATGACAGGCTACACCTTGCATCTTCACCCGTTTTATAATTTTCAATAATATGGCGTGTTTCTAAAACATTAACACAAAACATTCAAAAAATTTTACTATGGAATCAAAAGTTTTACTGAAGTCTATTTACACTATCTCATTTAGATAACTTTTTTTAGATTTTTGTTGATATGGGCATGGGGTCTTTCGAACCACAAACAGGAAACTTTCAGCCATCGAAAATTTTTAGGAACTTAAAGCCACGAGCAATGGGAACTTGGAGCCTTCAAAAATAGGTTTGGAATTCAATTTATGTTTCGTTTAGGCTTAGATAAACGTTTTAGCGATTATATGTTTGGCTGCAAGTTCCTCACGTACGGTTCCAAGTTCCCAATATCTAGCTCTAAGTTCCAGCTCAACGTTCTCTCGACTTCATGGCTCCTAAATCGTATTGTTATAGTCGTTTACTTATTTAAAAATAGATAAGTACAATTTGATCTTCAATGGAAAAATATATGCTGATATGTGCAATTAGTTTGTTTGGACAAACATACAAAATAAGTTGATTGTAATGGCACAATTGACAATTTCTTTATCTTACAAGCAATGCAACTCTTTGATATTGAAAGAATAGTTTTCTGATTCAATTGGGCAGCCTTTTTCTGGCACGTGGTTTCATTCTGGTTTCCGATTCTTTCAACTTTTGTTTTTTATCTGCCTTTAAGAGTTTTGGCTGCTTCCTACGTGTCTTCTTTGTTGCTATTTCTGCCTACTACCTGCCTCCAAAACACCAGACACAGGTTTGATAGCCGATTTATCACACCTATGTTTGTGACCCATGTGTGTCTGCGTGTGCGGTCTGTGTCTGTATCTGTGTCTGTGTGCGTGAGTGCGTGCGTGCATGCATGCGTGCGTGTGTGCGTGCGTGTGTTCGTGCGTGCGTGCGTGCGTGCGTGTGTTTGTGTGTGTGTAATTATTTAAGATTCAAAACAAAACTTAAAAATTAAATGCATTAAACCTTTTTTAATATATGAATGCTTTTTGGAAGTATGAATGATTGAATATGAATGAATAGCATACCTGATTAAAGCCCGGTTCACACTGAGGTGGCAATGCCACCGGTGGGAATGCCACCGCCACCGGTGGGAATGCCACCGCCACCGGTGGGAATGCCACCGCCACCGGTGGGAATGCCATCGGTGGCCTTGTCACTGCTAGGTTCACACTGGGGTGGCATTGTCACCGCTAAAGAGCATTTCGTTCGCGTGTAGAGCTAAAAATTTTTTTAGTTTTTACTTTTTTTTTACTTTTTACTCTTTTTCATTATTTCCCAGCTGTTTGCCTGGTTAACTCTGTCCATGTATGTTTTTTCTCGTTTGTAATAAAGTTCCGGACGGTTCCGAACTTGATCAGAAGTCCATCCAAATCAGTAGCCATATTTTTATTTCTAAAAAGTGGTCGAAGAAACATTAACGAATTTAAAGTTTTCTTTTTAATTAATATAGGTAAACGATTTTGTTTTTAGATTTTTTTAATAATCCTGTTTTAGATTGTTTACTCTTTTAACCTAAAGCCGCGCAATAAATTATATTAGAAACTGTGCAGCAGTAAAATTTGCAAATCTTGTCGTTTTTTCATAAGTTTTTCCAAAAGTTTATTGCATTTTAATTTCTTTTTAAGTTTTAACAAAAAAAGGACTTTACAAAAAAAGGGCATGTTCATAACTTTTATGAAACAGCGCCCATGTGTGCACTGTTTCATAAATGTTAGGAACATTTAATTTTTTGTAGATATTTACAAAGAAACGAAATCCCATGTTAAAACACAGGGATATATGCCAGATATATTTATGCAAATTTTCGGTTTTTTTATAAGTTTTTCTAAAAGTTTATTGCATTTTCATTTCTTTGTAGATTTCTACAAAAAAAAGTGAACATTTACAAAGAAAGAACATGTTCCTAACTTTTATGAAACACCGCCCAGGAATAGAATATAGAAGATACAGAAGGTATCATAAATACCACCATTTGGAATTTTGAACTTAAAAAGTAAAACATATTATAATCATAAGTTTAATTGGGGAAATTTCAATACAGTATTTTTTAGTGCCAAAATTATAATGTGTCATCAAGATTTTGAGAACTATAGAGAAACCGCAACTGGTTTCTGAATATTAAATTTGTAATAACCATGATTTCAAAATAATTGTAGTTTAAAAAAAATAATGTTTTATTCAATATCACATGGTTTCTATTTTTCTTCACTGAACAACTGCACTAACTGGAGCTGGTATTAAAAAATGACTTACATGCTCCTGCTGTAAGTGCATCACGGAGCTAAAATATTTGTTAAATTTTTTACCTTAATTAATTATATTGCTACGATAATTCGCTTTAATCATAACAAAAAACGTTTTCCTCAAAAAACAGTTTAAATTTTTTTCGTGTCATCCGTCTGTCACAATAAATTTCGCCGGTTACTATAACACCGGCCTGTGACATGTGACACCCGTCTTTCTTATAAATCAAATTCACCGGTAAACTAATTTTTAGTACTAAAGCCGATCAATTTGAAATTTAGAAATATTGTAACTTTGATTTGCAGAAGCCTAAATTTTAATTTGTAAGTGGGTGTGTATGTTTTTTTATTAAAAGAGTAGTATACATGTATTTCCAATAAGAATTTGTTTTATACCAGTAACTTTTTGAAAAATAACTAAAGCGTCACTAAATGAATTTTAAAGAAAAAAATAGTGTCCTACAATTTTTTGATCTGTTTTTAATACCTTACGTTGTACTAAAGTATAAAAACTATGCTAAACTAAAATTTATTTCTAAACAGTGTTTTTGTTCAGTTTGGCAACCGTAATCGGATCGCAAATTCGTGATGTTTACACAGTCTTGTTTGTTTTTAAAAATTAATTTTGAAACTTTGAAAACTTTTTTTGATTTATTAAAATATTGTCACAAAAAAAAACTAAAACTTATATATTTTCACATACGAAAAGTATATGAAAAATATTGTTGCAATGGAGTACTTTTTTTGTAATTAAAAAGACGTTTTAGTGTTGTACGAATTTCCCACATTTCATTGTAAAGTTAAAAAAACTTTGTATCATGCTGTTCTAAACCTTTTTTACATTGGCAGGTTACGATTTTGAATTCAGAATTTTCTGTTGATTTGTTATATTATAGTTTTATATGTGTTTAAATATAAAACTAAACATCAGAGATAATTATTTGATATTATAAAAAAAACCGTTAAAAATTAGAAGTTCTTTTTGAAAATGTTTCTATATTTTAAAAAATTTCTTGAAAAAATCACGAAGTTTTAAGCAGCGGTTGTCATCTGCGTTTAAAACACGTTTTTTGCTTGCAATAAAAAAATCATTACTTATAATATCAAATTGATATTAGTTAAATTATGCGGATTACCCTGTTAGTGCTGATTATTAAACCTTGCGTATTGTAGTTTAAGGGTAAAATCCGTGATCGACGCTCGACGGATAAAAATGTTGATCTGTGCTTACCAATATTTTTTATTTCAAAATTTACATGTCACTAATATCACTATTGTTTTTTTTAATATAAGAATTTTGGGGACGTTGAAATGTTTAGAAAACAGTTAAACGTTAATTAATTGCTATTTAAATTCTGGACAAACTTTTTTATGCATACTTTAACGATTAGAGCCTTAATTCTTTTTAAAGGGGTAATTTTGAGGTTAATTGTGTTTTCAGCTGATATATATTTGTATAAACAAAGTTTTTTAGAAATTTTGTTTTCTAAAATGAATGTATGAATAAAAAAATATTTGAGTTCTAAATTTAAAAAAAAATCATTTTAATGAAGCTAAATATGATAATTAAAATCAGAAAATCTTAAAATTAGATAATTAATAATGTTTTTATTTAGGCAGATTTTTTTAGTGTTTTTTTTAATTGCGGAAGTTTTCTGAGACTGTGTTTAAACGAGAATAACACTGTACAGTCTCTTTTCCTTGAATGAAAATAACTCAAACTGAAAGTTGTTCTGCCAAGCATACCTAACCTGCATATTAAATTCTTTATATAAATAATAACTTTGTTTTTAATGTATATTACAAAAAAATCATTTCACAAGATACGCTTGGTTTGTTTTGCTGTTCTTTTTTTCTTCATAAAAACCTATAAAACCTAACTACATGATATTGAATTCCTGAATGTCGCATGCATGAAAGTAAAACAAAAATCGCATGTCACATTGATTTTTGGCTGTTAAACTTATCTTATTTCACTTTTGAGCATAAATATATGTTTTATATGACATACCGAAATTTGAAATAAATGCAATATTGATACTTTATTTACATTTTTCGCTTCTCACTCATACGTTTAAGCATAAACTCAGTATCGTTTTTTTTTAAAACTAAATTAATCACATTAATTAAGCACAATCAGCTTAGGATTAACGTAATCAATCAATCACGATTAATCAATCAGCGTTGTTTATACACAAATAATTAAAAACACGCGGAGTCCGCAAGACGACCGCGATTCATACAAACCGCCACATAAAGGAAATTTTGCTACATGTTCTTTCTTCCCCTAAGTTCTATGTTTTT
>JASAMX010031572.1:0-41177 GCA_030248175.1 Microlaimidae sp. YZB2_3
AGGTTAGTATCTGTATATGACTTCTTAACTGCCTCGAAACTTAAATTTTTCAAGGTCAAAATGAATGTTTTAAGCAATAAAAAAGCTCAAAAATGCAAAAAAATGGGCTTTTTGACCTAAAATTACGTGTTTTTGAACCTATTTTTCCTTCAAAATCGAGAAAACGATATGGGTAAAATACACTCCAGAAAAAAAACGATATGGGATTTTTCGTTTTTCGGATTTTAACGCCCCCCTAATTAGGCGTTTAACCCCCCCCCCCACACCGGACCAACTTACCACTGTATCCCGCCCCCCACCCCCCCTAAATTTTAAATCTCGCACCCGGGGTCGACCCCCCCTAAAAAGCCAGGGGGGTCCGGACCCTCTGGACCCCCCCCCCTAAAAAATTTTGGCCTTCCACCCGGGGGTGGACCCCCCCTAGCGGACCCGACCAAAAACACCTATGATTATAACCCGGGGGGAGGGGAGTGCACAGGTCTATTAAGAAACAACCTGATTTATATATAAATAATTAGCTAAATTATTGAGAAAAAAAACCTAGAGGGGGGTCAGGTGGGGTCCAATTTCCAAAAGAAAATACTTTTAAACCATTAAATGTTTAATAGTTTTTTTATAAGATAATACTACATTTTATTGGAAAAAAAAAGATATTTAGGTATAAAAAGGGTGTAAAAACATATATTTGTGTTAAAAATTCACGTTTTTGGATGAAAATTTAGTGTAAAAAAGTACTTAAAATTTTATTTGGTAAAGAGGGAGAGGGGGGTGGTCAGATTTCAAAATCTAGAGGGGGGTTATGGTTAAAAAGTTCGAAAATTTCGGGGGGAGGGGGCCCCTGGATCTTTTTCAGGGGAGGGCGAAATTTCAAGGCTAGGAGGGGTGGACCCCACCCTACCCCCCTCCTTGTTCATCTATGCCGTCCCGTGAAGCGGGGGAAATTTTTACATTGTTTAATTTTATGCAATTGAGATGCACTACACTTTTATAACCTGAAAATAAAAAAAGTAAAAGGGAGGACAAAAATGTCTTTTAAGCCATTTCAGACCTATTTTTACCTTATTTTCGCTTTTTTTGTCCCTTTTTTCTCTTTTCCCCTCTTTTTTCTCCTTTTTTTTCTTTTTTTTTTCTTTCCCCCCTGCTTGCCCCCCCCCCGTTTCAAAAAAGTTGACCCCCCATGCCCCCCGTTTTGGAATTGCCCCCCCCCCGTTTAAACCCGGGGGGGCAGTGCACAGACCTGGGGATCGCGTGGCCCCTCGCCTTACCGCTTCTTGTCTAAATACACTACTGACGGAGCCGTTGCCGTATCCAGGTGGGGATATATCCCCCAAAATTTTTGTAAGGGTTTTTGGTTTTGGTTGGTGTTTGGTTTGGTTTTTAGAGTTTTCCTGCGACACATTTAATGCATAAAAACACAAAAAAATCAAAAATTTTCTGCTTCGCCGGAGTATCGCAGACATTGTTCTTCATTAATATCACAGATATCAATTTCTAGATTTTACTTAATCGGTGAATAAATGATAATATCTGTAGCGAAAAGTCTTAGCTTTTTTTTAGTACTGAGACCTCCAAAATTTTAGGGGGGTGTCCATAGGTGTTTTTGGTCGGGTCCGCTAGGGGGGTCCACCATACATGGGCACGGAGGGGCGGTGGCAGTGTGGGGGGGTGGGTTAACCCCCCCAAATTCTGAGAAGGGGGGTTTTTAACCCCCCCCCCACTCAGAAGTGGGGGAGGGGAGAAAAGGTTAAACCCCCCAATTTTGGAAAAATGAAGAAAAAAATGTCTTTAAAATGACTTCTAACTGCCTCCAAACTTAAATTTTGAGGTCAAAATGAATGTTTTAAGCAATAAAAAGCTCAAAAATGCAATAAAAAGGGCTTTTTGCTTTAAAATTAGCGTTATTTACCTATTTTTACTAAAAATCGAAAAACGATATGAGTAAAATGCACTCCAGAAAAAAAAACGATATGGGTATTTTGCGTTTCGGATTTTAGCCCCCCCCCCCTAATTTGATCGTCAACCCCCCCACTCCGGACCAAGCTTGCCCATGTATCGGGTCCACCCCCGGGTGGAAGAGGCCAAAATTTTTTCAGGGGGGGGGTCCAGGGGGGTCCGGAACCCCTGGCTTTTTGAGATCAACCCCAAGTAAGAGATTTTCAAATTTCAAGATAAGGATAAATTTTAGCAAAATTTTTTTTAACTCAATAATTTAAGTGTGTTTAGTCTTAATGTTTTGGAATTTTATGTATTAGAAAACAGCCTATTTCAGCCTTTAAAAATATATTAAAACACTGTTTTTAACTAAAAACCCGTGTTTTAATAAATAAAAAATATTGCAATATAACATGAGGGTCAGCCTTCGCTAAGAATCACTTCAATACCTGGAGCTTCAAGAAGGACCTTGAATTTTTTCTCAGAGGGGGCAGACCTGTGCACGGTCTAAAAATGCCCCACTTATTGAAGAGGTCCCCCCTTTATATGCCCCCCCACAAAATGAAAAAGTTTGTAAAAATATGGCATTTTTACCGACCTATAATAACACCATCATCGAGATCTTTTACAAGTTTTAGCCTCTCTTCAATGTATTTTTAAGCCATTTTGACCTATCTTACCTTATTTCCACTTTTCCCTTTTTCCCTTTTCCCTTCTTTTTTCTCTCCTTTTTTTCCTTTTTTTCTCTTTTTCCCCCTGCTTGCCCCCCGTTTTATCCCCCCCCCCCCGTTTTCAAAAGTTGCCCCCCCGTGCCCCCATTTTGGAATGCCCCCCCCCCCGGTTTTAACCCCGGAGGGGCAGTGCACAGGTCTGGGGGGTCCAAAATTTTGGCTCTAGGGGGGGGGGGGTGCACCCCTCTGTCCCCCCCAAAAAACACCTATGGTGGTGTCCGGAGTACCACCCCCAAATTTTAGGTGAGGTGTCGTCGGTTGGTTTCGGAATTGTTTTTGGGGGCTATAATATAACTAGGTGGGCCGTGGGTAACCTCCAGGATTTGGGGAGGGGGTATTTCCGACCCCAGACCCGAAATTTGGGTGGGGAGGGGGTCTCTTCAAATTTTTTTTGGGTATACCTTAAATACCCCATTTTTAATGTGTTTAATACTAGGACCCCTCAAACATAGGGTGATTGTCCGGGGCATAAGTGGGCGGGGGGAAGTTGGGAGGATGATACCTCCAAAAATTCTAATTATAGCCGACACCCCCCTCTAAAATTTGGGGGTACCCCGGACACCCCCCTAAAATTTGGGGGTCCCAGTACTAAAAACGCTAAAAATGAAGTATTTGTGGATTACCTCAAACAATTTTGCGACACCCCCCAAATTTTGGGAGTCGAGTTTCCTCCTCTCCATAGGTGTTTTGGGGGGGGACAGAAGGGTCCACCCCCCCTAGTGCCAAAATTTCGTACCACCCCGCCCCCCGCTAGAAAAAAATCCATGGGCCACCCTCTCCCCCAAAGCTCGAGAGCGGTCTGGCCTGACCCCCCTAGCGAGGCTGACCGCCCTCCCCTTCTTCGACCAATTTGGAAGTATATTATTTTATTTACTGTCAAAAACACGGTTTTTTAGTTAAAAACAACGTTTAAATACACTTTTTCGGCCTAAATAGGCTGTTTTAATACATAAAATTCAATATTAGACCTAAAAACACTTAAATTATCAGACCCGTGCACTGCCCCCCCCCCCCCGGGTTAAAACGGGGCGGGCAATTCCAAAATGGGGGGGGGGCAATAAAACGGGGGAGGCAAGCAGGGGAGAAAGAAAAAAAAGAGAAAAAAGAAGGAAAAAGGGAAAAAAGGGACAAAAAAAGCGAAAATAAGGTAAAAATAGGTCTAAAATGGCTTAAAATACATTGAAATATGCTAAAAACTGCGAAAAATTCGCGTAATGGCGTCATTATAGGTCAAAAATGGTGTCATCATTTTAGGGTACTTTTTTTCATTTTTTGGCTTGGGGGGGCAATAAAACGGAGGGGACAAATCCTCCAAGAAAGCAGGGGAGCATTTCCAGACCATGCACAGGTCTGAATTATTGAGTTAAAAAATTTTGTTAAAAAAATTGGACCCCCCTGACCCCCCCTAAATTTGAAATCTCGCACCCGGGGTCGACCCTCTCTAAAAAGCCAGGAGGGTCCGGACCATACATGGGCACGAGGGGGGGGTTGGGGGGTTAACCCTTCAAATTCTGAGAAGGGGGTTTAACCCCCCCCCCCCACTCAGAAGTGGGGGGGGGGAGGAGAAAAAGTTAACCCCCCAATTTTGGAAAAATGAACAAAAAATGTCTTTAAAAGGACTTCTAACTGCCCTCAAACTTAAATTTTGAGGTCAAAATGAATGTTTTAAGCAATAAAAAGCTCAAAAATGCTATAAAAAGGGCTTTTTGACCTAAAATTAGCGTAATTTCTTTCAAAATCGAAAAACGATATGGGTAAAATGCACTCCAGAAAAAAAACGATATGGGTATTTTGCGTTTCTCGGATTTTAAACCCCCCTAATTTGAACCAACTTGCCCATGTAGTATGGTCCGGACCCCCCTGGTGGACCCCCCTGAAAATTTTGGCCTTCCACCCGGGGATAGACCCCAGACCTGTGCACGGTCTGAAAATGCCCCCCCCGTTTTATTGGAGGATTTGCCCCCCCCCCCTCCGTTTTTTTGCCCCCCCCCCCCCGCCAAAAAATGAAAAAGTACCCTAAAAATATGACGCCATTTTTGACCTATGATGACGCCATCATCGCGAATTTTTTGCAGTTTTTAGCCTATTTCAATGTATTTTAAGCCATTTTAGACCTATTTTTACCTTATTTCCACTTTTTTGTCCCTTTTTTCCCTTTTTCCTTCTTTTTTTCTCTTTTTCCCTCCTTTTTTTCTCTTTTTTTTCTTTCCCCCCTGCTTGCCCCCCCCGTTTTATTGCCCCTTCCCATTTCAAAAAAGTTGCCCCCTCGCCTTCCTCCGTTTTGGAATTGCCCCCCCCCCCGTTTTAAACCAGGGGGGCAGTGCACAGGTCTGGGACCCCCCTAGCGGACCCGACCAAAAAACCTATGCCCCCCCCTCCCAAAATCCGGGAGGCTGCCCACCTATGGTCCGGGGCATGGGTGGACAGCCTCCCACATTTTTGGGGGTATACCCGACCCCCCAATTTGGGGGGAAGGTTTTTCTAAAAATTTTTTTTGGGGTATACCTCAAATTAAGGGCGTAGCCAGTAGGGGTTATGGGGTTTGTATGTAACCCCCCTTTTTTTGGGCTGGCGGAAATAAAGATTTAAGGGTCCTAAGAGAACAATTGTAAAAATTTTTCTCGCGCTTCGCTCCACTCAGCACTCGACATTTACATATCTTTTTACAACATTTAAATGATGTTTCTAATGAAATTGAAACACAATTTTTGAAAATTTTTGTGCTGTCGCCAATTTTTAATGTTATACCTTTTAAACCTAAAATTTTTTCAAGTTTAACTAAAAAAACATTGCAAAGAACAGCAAAAAGATTCACTTAGTGCGAAGCGCAAAAATTTTTTTATTTTTTTTATTTTTTGTATTTTTTACTGCAGGTATTTTGAAAATTTGGAGTAAACCCCCCTTTCGAAAAATTTGTATGGAGTGCAAACCTTATTTTCGAAATCCTGGCTGCGCCCCTGCCTCAAATACTCCATTTTTAGTGTTTTTAGTACTGGGGCGGGGACCCCTCAAATTTTAGGGGTGGTGGTGTCCGGGGTACCCCCAAATCTAAGGGGAGGGTGTCGGCTATAATCGGGATTTTTGGGCGGTATAACCTCCCAACCACCCCCTGCCTACACCCTACCTATGCTTATATGTAAATATATCCAGGTTATATCTATTAAATAGTGAGTAGGTAAAAAATCCCACTGAATTCGTGTTTTTGTGCTAATTTCATATTTTAAGTAAACAATATGCTTAAATTTTTCAGGAAAGAGAACGGCAGGAAAGAATGGAAGCGATTTTAGAAAGTGATTGCAGTACATCTTTTACTAAAAATGAGGAAGAAAAAGGTCTTCAGTAAGTTACGCTTTAAAGTAATATCAAGAATAGAATAAATGTTGGAGTGTCTTTATTAGGTAGAGGAGCCATACAGTGTGTTCCTTTTTTGAATTTTAGTTTTTCCGTTCGATTCCTTTTTTTAGATTTCTTCAAGTCTTTGTGCTCTTTCGGTCAGAATAGAATTATACTGGCATTTCTGCAAGTCTGTAGAAATTCCAGTGTAATCTACCCAAAAACCCCAACAGGGTTTTTTAATGTAGTTTGTATTGCTTAAATATGAGATTTTAAGCTTAATTAAGCTTATATGTTTTGAGTTATTCTATTTGCTTTTTTAGGACTTATTTTTATTGTTTTTAATTATTATTTTTATTTTGTAATTAATTTATTTTATTTGCGCTTAAAATATTATGTTTGAAGTTATTCTATTTTGAATTTTTTTATTGTTTTTCAAGTTTTGGAAAAAATTTAGTTTACAAAAAATTTACACAAAATAATCTATAGCAATATTTTTTCAATTATTTATGAAATTAGGAGGACAAAAATAAAGCGGATCGCTTCGAAGCTTCGAAAAGCGAAAATTTTAGTGCACACAGGAGATACCTTCCTAAATTGACAACAAATTTTCCCACTGTAATAGCTGAAAACATGTTGTTTTGTGGGTTTTAGTTCTAGAGATTTTAAATTTTGTGTAAGATTTGAAAATAAAAAAATATATTTTTTGCAAAAAAATCATTTTCTAAAAAAAATGAGCCACCACAAGGATGGACACTTAGTTTAATAACTATAATTAGTCAAAAAAGGTGTTACGGGACGTTTTGGCTTTGGTAAAATAAAGGAAAAATTATTTGTCAGCCTTAAGGCTGACACAGTTTACTTGGCTGACATAGTTTCAGTCATGTAAAATTACATTAAAAAGTTATTTAAATACCAAAACTGTAAAAATTTGAAGGTTCATAAGCTGTCGTAACCATAGGTGGGCAGCCTCTCGGATTTTTTTTGGGGGGGGGGGTCTGGCAAGACCCAAATTTTGAGGGGGGGTGTACCCAATATTTCCGCGCTGCCTTAAAATGGGCTTAAAACGCGTAAAAAACGTAAAACACGCTTAAATGCTTTAAAACTGTGTAAAATTAAAATAAGACCTTATTGCAACTTATAAATTTTATTTTTTAATTTTTTAAATAATAATGTGTTTATATATTATTAGAATTAGATTAGAAATCATAGTTTTTTTTAATAATTACGTAATAGTAGAATAGTAATTATATTGTCTTGATTATAAAGTCAAGTATCACAAACTTTTTAATCCATAATCTTATATTTAATTAAGGTGGAACACTACAGTTAAAACCGCACAAATTTTGTACAGTCACTGTTCATTACAGCTGTAACCAATTTTTAAAAACTACATACTGTATTAATCCTCATGTCCTGAACATCATTTTTTATATTTTGATGAAACATAAAAATTAAAAATAAGCTGTGGCAATGGTCCACAAAGGGGATTCCGACGAATCGCAGGTTTTTTTCACAAAATGACATATAAAATTTTTTTGTGCATGTCGATTTTAAAAATTTTTTGTACGTAATTAGAAGACGAGTAGATAAAACTTTCCTGTTGTTTTCAGCAAAATCGTATAGAAAAAACTCGAGAAAACCCGACATTTTGAAAAGTTTTTTAACTTTGTTAAAAGAAAATTTTATTAACTTTGGAGCCTAATTTCTCAGTAGATCTCTATACGATTTTTAAATAAACAACGCCAATGTTTCTAACCCGTTGAGTTCTCCATTTTGATATATATTTTGTTAAAATCGGTCTGTAAACAAATTTTCATAATTTTGCAACGGATGAATTTGATTTGACGTCGGTAAACTACATTTTGAAACATTCGTTTAAAAGTACTTTTTAGCAAAGGTATCTAAAACGAGCAGTAGCCGAGTGGTTAGAGCGTAAGACTCGGCATACAGAAGGTCTAGGTTCGAAACCCCCTGTGAGTTATTTTTAACACCAAAAAAAAATTTTTTTTTAATTTTAACTTTTTTTTAATTTTTTTAACTTTTTAATTAAAAAAATGTACATTATTCAATACTGTATTCAACCCAGAGTACGTACTTTAAGGTGGTTTTGAAGTAAAACCGGGGTAGAGTCAGAGTGTCCCTCCTAGGGGAGGTCGCAACCCCCCCTAGCGCCCCTTCGGGGGTCAAATCAAAAAACGAAGTTCGGATTCGTAATCAGGACCCCCGAAAACCCCCGAGTGGTTGTTTT
Source organism: Microlaimidae sp. YZB2_3 (assembly GCA_030248175.1). Classification (NCBI taxonomy): domain Eukaryota; kingdom Metazoa; phylum Nematoda; class Chromadorea; order Desmodorida; family Microlaimidae; species Microlaimidae sp. YZB2_3. The sequence continues at coordinate 8,248 of JASAMX010031572.1, forward strand.
TGAAAAAATCAAAGAAATTTTTGGAACTGTAGTGTTCTACCTTAAAGGTTATATACATACATGGGCGTAGCCAGGGGGGTCTAGACCTCCCTTATGGGTCGGCAAAGGGAAAAATTTGGAGTTCGACCCCCCTTTTGGGTTGCCAAGGATAAAAATTTGGGGGGTCTAGAACAGTGGCGTGACCAGAATTTTATTTGGGGGGGCGGTCTTGGGGGTAAATACTAAGCCTGAATGGGTGTCTGGGGGGCGGCAGCCATACATGAGCACGGGGGGGGGTGGGGGGGGTTCACCACCCCCCCCCAAATTTTGAGAAGTGGGCTTTAACCCCCCCCCACTCAGAAGTGGGGGGAGAAAAATTAACCCCCCCCCAATTTTGGAAAATGAAGAAAAAAAAAATGTCTTTAAAATGACTTCTAGCTGCTCCTTCAAACTTAAGTTTTGAAGCTCAAAATGAATGTTTGAAAGCAAAAAATTAAGCATATAAAAACAAATAGAAAAGAACTTTTTGACCTAAATTTTGCGCTTTTTTACCTATTTTTCCTTCAAAATCAAAAAACGATATGGTAAAAAATGTATTTTAGAAAAAAAAACGATATGCGCATTTTGCGTTTTCTTGGATTTTAACCTCTTAATTTGGGGTTTAACCCCCCACTCCGGACCAACTTGCCCATGTATGGCGGTAGCCCCCCAGTAATGGGGGGCCTGGGGGGCGAGAGCCCTCCAGCGGGGTCAAGGGGCAGAGCCCCTTGTCAGGGGGGTCCAGGGGGCAGAATGCCCCCCGAGAGAGAAAATTTTTAATTTAAGACCCTAAAATACACTAGAAATTTTAATTCCAGATGATTTTTATTACAAAATTTAAGGTTTTTTTTATCCCTTTACATTTAAAACAGGTGTTTAAAACGTTAATGTTTAATTAATGTTTTTTGAATAATAAGAGGAAAAAATGATGTATATGACAGAAACAAGGTAATAAACACTCCGCGCGAAGCGCGGAAAATTTTTTTTGCCCTTTTATAACGCTTAAAAATTTTTCTCTGGGAGGCAAATTTGGGGGGGAGGGTTGTCCCCGGGTACCCCAAATTTAGTGGGGGGGTTGTCAGCAAAATCCGAAATTTTGGGGGCAGGACCCCCCCCCCAACCATAGGTGGGCAGGGGGGGGGGTTGGGGGGTTAGACTCTGCCAAAATTTCGGATTTTGCTGACACCCCCCCCTTCAAATTTGGGGTAGTTGGGGACACCCCCCCCCCAAAATCCCCCCCCCCCCGAAATATTGGGTACACCCCCCCCACTCAAAATTTGGGTCTTACTGGACACCCCCCCAAAATTTGACCCCCCCTCTATACCCCCCCAAAAATCCGAGAGGCTGCCCACCTATGCCCCCAACCCCCCTGCCCACCTATGGTCGTAATCCATTTTTAAGGTTTGTTTTGTTTGATTTAAAATCACGCATTCAAAAACATAGTGAGCAACTCCCTGTTTTTTGAGTATATCAAAAAGTTAACTTAGTGGGAAAAAGTTACTTAGTTACTTAGCGGGACTCAGGTTACCTTAAAACCTCATTTTGCATTTTCAAGTACGTGGACCGTGGACCCCCAAAATTTAAAAAACTTGGGGATGAGGTTTCTGGGATTTCTCGGTCTTTTTATAATGTTTAGTGGAAAACGAGGGTAGTCAAAAAATTTCCAGATTAAGGAGCCCTACAACTCGCAATTTTGTAAGTTGTCAAATTTTTGAGTATAAAATTAGGATTTTTTTATTCTTTATTCAGTACAAGGCTAAAAAACATATCAATTTTATCCAAATGAATATTTTTGATGTTCTATTGTGCATAAAATACCCATATTATAATATTTATTTAATTAAAACGAAACAAATGTCGTTTTAGAACTATAAAAGAACAGCGTCTCAGACTGAAAGCTCGGTTAAAAAGTCAGAAAAAGCGAAAAGCACATTTGGAAATGGATCCGTTACACGACAGTGATGAAAGCGAATGTGATTCGAGCAGTGATGAAGTAATTTTAGTTAAAAGACGAGTTTGGTATTATTATGAAATCAATAATCGTAAACGGATTTTGATTAGTTTGACCTAGCGGAAATTAAGCTTTGGTATCCAAAATTTAAGTTTTAAATTCCATTTAATTCCGAATAGTAATAAATATATAGCACAAATTTTTTTAAGAAAAAAATGGGGAAGGTGGCTTACTAATTTAGAGCGTGTTCTTTGAAAAAAATTAGATTTTTAAAACCGCCAGTTTCCTTTTTAAGATTTTGGTTACTAGAACCTTCTTATATTTAAATTTTGACTATAGATAACAAATTGGTGGTGGGATTTTGATAATTTAAAAAAAATTGGAGAAAAGAAGGGGGGGTGGCGAGGAGGAGATGTGTTTTCAGTTTTGAAAGTCTGAGATTACCTTGATAAAAAACGTAGAAGTCGGGTTGGTAACATGGTGAGAAAGGGAGATAAAAAAATACTATCCACATTGCCTCCAAATTTTGTGCCCTCTTCCCTAATTTTGAAAAATTAAAAAAAAAATTTTTTTTAATGACTTTGAACACCCTTTCCAAAATTAAATTTTAAGGTTTAAAAAGACTATTTTTAGCACTGAAAAGCCTAAATTAGTTAAATTAAAAACGTGCGTTTTACCCATTTTTTCGTGAAAATTCTGAAGAACTTTATGAAAATGAGACCTTTTGGATAACCGAAATGCTTTTTTAAAATAAAATATAAAATAAAATATTGTTGGCACTGAAAAGCGTAAATTAGTTAAACCAAAAACGTGCGTGTTAACCATTTTTTACGTCACAATTCTGAAGAACTTTATGAAAATAAGACCTATGAGAAAACCAAAATGCTCTTTAAAACAAAAATGATGAGGCCGGGTGTGAATTTCAAAATGTGGATGTCAAAAAAATAGTGGATGTGGATATGGATGCTGTTCACATCTCCAGCATAGGTGAGAACGGTCTGGGAAGCTAGGGGGGTGGTGGTTACCCGGGGTAAATCGAATTTTGAATTCTAGGAGGGGGTCCCAGGAAGTTTCGGACCCCCCTACCTTTTTAGGGGGGGTCAGGTGGGATGCGGTGTCCAAAGCAAAACAGTTTTAAACCATAATAACTTTAATAATTGTTCTTTTTATAGGATAATCATAGGAGGGTAGGGTGGGATCCACCTCCCCTAGCCTCGAAATTTTGGGCCCGCTAGAAAAAAATCCAGGACCCCCCTCCCCCAAATTTTCGAATTTTTGACCCCTGACCCCCTCTAGATTTTGAAATCTGATCCCCCCACCCCTCCCCTCTTGAGAAAATTTTAAGTACTTTTTTTATACTAAATTTTCTTAAAAAAACGTGAATTTTTAACACAAATTCATGTTTTTACACCCTTTTTATACCCTAATATTGCTTTTTATTCAATAAAATGTAGTATTATCCTATAAAAAAACTATTATTAAAGTTATTATGGTTTAAAACTGTTTTGCTTTGGACACCGGACCCCACCTGACCCCCCTCTAGATTTCAAAATTTCGCACCCCGGGTCGACCCCCCTAAAAAACTAGGGGGGTTGGACACCCCCTTAGACCCCCTCCTAGGTTTTGAAAAGTCATTTACCCGGGGTAAACACCCCCCATAGCTTTTTGACCGTGTTCATCTATAATGGATAATACTACATTTTATTGAATAAAAAGCGATATTTTGGTTTAAAAAGGGTGTAAAAAAACATGAATATGTGTTAAAAAAATCACGTTTTTGGAAGAAAATTTAATATAAAAAAAGTACCTAAAATTTTCCCGAAGGGGGCGGGGGGGGGGTCCTAAATATTTCTTTCTTTATATTCCTGGATATTTGGGGGGAGAGGGGCCCCTAGATTTTCGTCTAGGGATGGGGGGTCCCAAAATTTCGAGGCTAGGGGGGTGGACCCCACCCTGCCCCCCTTTCTTACCTATGATCCCCAGTATAAACCCTTGTCCCTTGTGACAATACGACGTTGCGCAGATTGTCTCCACAGGTAAAATTATGCCAGCCAAGCGTGGCTGGTGTTTTTTTTACTGATTTCGTCGTCTTCTACAGCATAATGAGCCACAATCACAGCATAAATATAAAGGTACGTGACTGTGACTCATTTTCTGTAGTTAATAAAGTGCTGTTTGAAATCTAGAATAAGTCACCAAAGTCGCATATAATATAAATTGAAGCCCATTTTGCCGCAGTAGCGTCGATTGTTTTTTTTGTCTTCAGGACGAAGAAGCAGAAATTGAAAAAGAACCGGTGTCGATCGCCAGCGATGAGAAATGGAGATTTCGCGATGAGTTCGTTTCTATTATGCACGAAAGGTTTTTAGCCGGCGAAGACCGACAACATTTCGACTACGTGGCGGTGGACAGCAACCCGGACTACGATCCCATGGACTTAATAAATCAGGACATGGAAGATAAATATTTCGACTCCGAAGAACCGAGTTGAGTTGTGGGTTGTTTAGTTTGGATAAGATTAGTATTCTGTATGTTTTTGTTTTGAAACTAGAACAACATAAAGCAGCAAATATAAGGTAAACTACTGACTTAATTTCGGCCAAGCAATTGAATGAAAGTTCAACGTTGTCTATCAATGTATACTTCCATTTAACGAAGATTAATTTGGTATTAAAATTTTATTACATGTTTATTGTTGCATATGATCATTAATTAATATTTTTATTGTATTTTTGTGAAATAATAAAGTTTTAAATAAAGTTTGTAAATGTATTACTGCTCTGATCGGTTTTCACACCGTTTAAAAATTATTTTGCATTTTTTTGTATGGTGTATTGTTGCAATTGTTTTGCAACAGTTTAGTTAAGTTTTCACTTGTCATAAAGGTGTTTTATAAAAATTATAAACCAGAACGGTTGAAAATAAAATTAACTCCATTCGTAATATTTGGATTTCAAGGCATTAAAAAAAACTATATTATAGTGCATTAAGGAATTAAAATTTTGCATTAAAGATATGCGTAAAAGATTTTGAAAGATATTAATATTTTTTGTTTTAGTAAAATATTTTTCTGTTTAAATGTCAAGCGCCTAATAATTATAAATACGATGAAATTGATTTATTATTCATTTTTATGCAAGACCTGTGCACTGCCCTCCGAGGTTTTATTGGGGGGCAGGGGCAATTCCAAAACGGGGAGGGGGCACGGGACCAATAAAAGAGTAGGGGGGCAAGCAGGGGATAAAGAGAAAAAAAGAAAGAAAAAAATTGGCGATGAGGGCGTCATAATTGGTCAAAAATAGCGCCATATTTTTTGGGTATTTTTTCATTTTTGGGCAGAGGTGGAGGCACAGCCACTAATATTCCGGTAGGGGGGGGCATTTCCAGACTGTGCACAAGTCTGAGAATATTTTTTAATGCATAAATCATTTAATTAGAGCGAAATTTTTTTTCGGGGCACTGGCATAGATGAACACGGTCAAAAAGCCTGGGGGGGTGTTTACCCCGGGTAAATGACATTTCAAAATCTAGGAGGGGGTCCTAGGGGCTTCGAACCCCCTATCTTTTTAGGGGGGGTCGACCCGGGGTGCGAAATTTTGAAATCTAGAAGGGGGTCAGGTGGGGTCCGGTGCCTAAAGCAAAACAGTTTTAAACCATAATAACTTTAATAATAGCTCTTTTTATAGGATAATACTACATTTTATTAAATAAAAAGCGATATTTAGGTATAAAAATGGTGTAAAAACATGAATTTGTGTCAAAAATTCACGTTTTTGCAAGAAAATTTAGTATAAAAAAAGTACTTAAAATTTTCTCGAGAGGGGAAGGGGGAGGAGTCAGATTTCAAAATCTAGAGGGGGTTCAGGGGTGAAAAATTCGAAAATTTGGGGGGAGGGGGGGCCCCTGAATTTTTTTCTAGGGGGCCCCAAAATTTCGAGGCTAGGGGGGTGGACCCCACCCTACCCCCCTTGTTCATCTATGGCCACTGGGCAGTTTAAACGTGGGTGTTCGAAACATGGAGCAGGTAGGTAAATAAAAAAACATTATTTAATCCAAAGCTTAAAGGGGCTGAGTATTAGCGATTGCATTTTAGGGAGGAAGAAAAGTTTCACGACCATTGATTAGAAATTATTAAAAATCAAAAAATCAAGACTTTTACTTAAACCAAATCTTAGTATAAATTAATACCAAAGATCATTCTTTCCAAACTCTATTTAGTATTATAAAGCATTATAAATTGTGTTGTTTCATTGAAATACGGATATTTGTCAAAATATAGGAACTTACTTGATTTGATACCCAATAAGGCAGTTTTTATTAATTTGTAAAAAAATGTTATTAAAAAATGGTATTAATGTTTAAAAACCAGATTTTTTGTTTATTGCAAAAAGTTAATAATGGGTGTTCGCCTTTCACGTGGGAATCAAGATTTTGTAAAATTTTGTTAGGGTACTTACTAAAAGTAGGGTTCCTTCCTGGCTTCGTAAAATTCACTTTGATTGAAATAAGATGGTAGTGTGAAAATCAGACAGAAGTGTAGCCGAAATTTCAAAGTGCTGCAGTGAAGGTGTTACCGTGGGCTTTTGACCCACGTTTGAAAAGTTTATTTCAAAATCTTCGTTACTATGACACAAAGAGTCACAATCAGTATAAAATTAACGTGACTCTGAGTCTAATGTATATAATATTTGTGTGTTAAGGGATAAAAAGAATCGTAGTTACAAAAGTTATTTAATTACGATTCTGATTCATTATGTCATAGTAACGACAAAGTAAAGTAAAATTAAGTATTTAAAGATTCAACAATAATCAAATTGACAACGAACTGACGAAGCACAAGTCGGCATTTGCACTGTGCTACATCGCATGCACGGTGTGATTGCAGCGGCCGACGGTTAAATTGGATTTTCCCTTTTTGCCATGCTGGCTTCTACTAATGGTGCGGCGTCCAGTCACCAACAACTGGACACAGAGTGGTTCTACAGGGACGCCGAGGGCAATGTCCAGGGTAAGACCTTAGGTGGCCAGTCACCAAATTTTTATGTTTTTAGGAGGAGGGGAAAAATTTACATCCCCTGCAGCGCTGCAGGTGGCGATATCTCTTAAACCCCACATAAATATTAGAAAGTTTTTCCGGGGCGGTTATGGCATAGGTGGGCAGGTGGTGGTTATAAAAAAATGCAATAAAAAGGGCTTTTTAACCTCAAATTAGCGTTTTTTTCACCTATTTTTCCTTCAAAATTGAAAAACGATATGGATAAAATGCACTCCAGACAAAAAACGATATGGGTAAAGTGAAATGCGTTTCTTGGATTTTAACCTTCTCCCTTATATCCGGGTTTAAACTCCCCCCGTTCCCGGCCACCCCTCTAAATCCGTGTTTAACTTTAAACCCCCCCACTCCATAGGTCACCGAAGGGGGGGGTGTAGGGGGGGGTCAGCCCCCCCTACGGCCTCTGAGACCTATCCCCCCCCCCTAAGGCCCATTTTTGACCCCCTCCCCCCCCATTGACCCCTTGAACCCCCTGACCCCCCCCCTAAGGCCCATTTTTGACCACCCCCCCTAACTAGAATTTCCCAAAAAATGCTTAAAAAATGGTCAAATTTCGTCAAAAAATTGTCAATTTTGGTCAAAAAAATGGTACCCGGGGTGTGGCCCCCCCCCCCTGATTTTTTAAAAAAAAAACACCCGGGGGTGTGACCCCCCCCTGGTGGTAAAAAACCTCCACCCCCCGGGGTGTGGACCCCCCCCCCTGAGCCGTCGAAGGTCGGTGACCTATGCCCCACTCCAAGCCAACTTGTCTATGTTGTAGGTCCAACCCCTCAAGTTTGTGGGAGGTGTCCCAGTTTTGTATTTTTTGGAGGGAGAAAAAAAACTGTCGGCTTTTTCGTGCTGTTTTTGAATATAATTTTCCTTTCCCATCTAGCTAAATGTGGGGGTGTCAGACGTCTTATAGATTTAGACTGGGTTTATTTTCAAAAAAGGGGGTTTTTGACACACAATAAAAAATATATTGCATATTTTGTTCTAAAATGTGGTATTAAACTTGTTAAAAACAATTTTGTAATTTTTAAGAGTTGTCTTGGACATCAGATAGAACCGACCACTTTTTTTACCTCACTGCCTTTCTGAATTCAGATTTTCTACCTATCTTGGACGGACGGGAAAATGAGTTTCAAATGGGGTGGATATTACTATACCAAGACCAAAATGCTTACATTGAGTTAAAGGATAAAAGCAAATATTTTTCTTGGGTCCGATTTTATTTTTCATATTTTTTCTATAACGGATACTTAATTTATTGGGTGTAAAAGTTAGATGAAATATTTTTATTTTTAATGTTTTAAAAATATTAGTTATTAAAATACTGTAGTATGCTTGTTTTAAGGTTTCAAAATATTAATTATTATAAATACAATTCACTAAGTTTTTATTTGTGTTTAGGTCCGTACAGCGGGGAGCGAATGTTGAGTTGGTTCCAATGCGGGTATTTCGACACTTCACTGCAATTACGACGTCAAGAAGACCAGAGCTTTGTTACTCTGAAGGAAATGATACAGATTCACGGTGGTAAAGTAAGGGTTTTTAGATAGATTATCGTTTTATTTAACAGACAGTACTGCAGATTTAATAAAATGTTTGTAAAAAAAACACATATCACTATTACGTACTTAGTGAAACTAACTATTTTTGATTGTTTTTGAACTTCAATCAAAAACTTTGTTTGCGATTTGTGGAAAAAACGCAACGCAAAATTCTGAAAAACTTAAATCACAAAATTTATGTAATACACTCACTGATTGTGTGCAGCTTCTTTGCTCTTTTAGAATAATAATTCACTTTGTCTGCATAAACATTAAGTTTTGTTTTTGAAAGTGCCGGAAAAAAAAAATCAAAATTTCGGATTATTCAAGAAAATTTATATGGCAGGAGTAACGAGAAGTACCTACTGACATTTCAGCTAAAACTGGAAAGAGTTATAAAAAGCAAAGCATCTGGATAGGTTTTCGAATTTTATTGTTATTTATTGATTAAGTAATGTAATTTAGACGAAAACAAAAGTTTTTGTTTTTTTTCGATCTTAAATAACCGTACTAAGCTACGCTTTCCCCTGTAACTTGCTTACGTTAATTAACGTACTGTGGTTTGATTTTATCTTACTTATTTTTAAAATCATTCAAATCACAATTCTGGAAAATTGCAACAACGTAAGTTGTTTACAATTTCCATCAACTGTAGATTCTAAACTGAGCTCATTTCAATTTCCTATCTTCTGGTCTGAGGGAATTATTTTGTTTGGCTTTACGTTTATCAAAGGTATTTATTCAAATTCTGAAACATAACAACAGCGTGAGATTGTATATTTTGTAGATGTAGAACGTAGATTTTATTATTTCAGGTTCCGTTCGTTCCGGCCGGCCATGTGATGGTGAGTCAGCCACCCGGCGTGGTCCCGACGTCTCCGCTCGGCCCCGGGGTGATACTACCGGGAGGTCGACTCTGCACCGGCCCCTTGGCGGCCAGCCCCTTCCTCCCGGGGCAGACGCGCCCACTCCCGGGCGGGGCTATGTACCCCCCGGGTGGCGTGGCTCCCCACCACCCCCCGGGGGGCGTGACCCCGCAGCACCACGCACAGTTCCAGAGCTGCAGCTCCGCCACCAGCACCCCCTGCCCCACCCCGCTCCTGTTCTACAGGCAACAACCCCATCAGCACCCGGCTGGGGTGAGCGGTGGGACCCCGATGGCGGCGGGGTTCTACCCTATTCAGTCCCCGGTCTATGCCCAGACGCAGGAAAACATCCGGTAGGATTTTTAGACAATCTTTGCTATTCTGAATAGAAATTAACGTCTGTTATTCGCAATAAACCTGTTTAGGTGGGGTGGCTGCTATCGGGGTAAATAGCTTTTTAAAAACTGAAAAGGTAAAAGGTTCGGCCGGGTCGGTTATTAGGAGGTATTTTAGAGATTATTTGGGGGTACGGGGTAGTGTAAGTTTTCACCCCATCCACTCACCGGTCTACGACTAGACGCAAGAAAACGTCCGATAGGATTTTTACAGCTTTGGATAAAAATAGAAATAACGTTTGTTATTAGCTAACCTGTGTTCAGGTGGGGTGGCTGTATAGGTGGTCAGCGTCACAGATTTTTTGTGGGGGAGGGGGCTATACCGTTGTACCCGAACCCAAAAATTTGGGCAGAGGGTGTCCCACAAAATTTTTTGGGGTATACCTCAAGTACCCCATTTAACAAATTAATTTTTTATTATACTTATTAAAAACAATAAAAAGAGTTCTAAATAATTTATGCCAATAATTTTAAAACATATTCAAAGCTTAACTAAGCTTGAAATAGTTTATTTGAATTGCTCACATCACTACTGTTCGCTATGGTCCCTACTCCAGATATTGGTTCTTATTCCTGCAGATTAGTTTTTGTTACAATCGCATATTTCTGTTTGGTTTGTTTTTTCAGAAGTGACGCGTCTACCCCTTCGGCCGTGACGGGCGGTTCGGCAGCTCACGGCTACCACCTGGTTGGTGGCCCGGAGTCCCGCGAAGAAAACACGTTGGACGCCAGTTCTGTAGAAGAGCATCTTGTCGGCGCCGCAAAGAATTTGCATACGAGCGGGAATTTGCATACGGGGACTGGCGGTAATGCTCGTGGCGTGGCTGCCGCGTCTTCGGCGGTAGTGGGAGGCGTGGGAAGTGTGGAAGCCATGGCTCTCGGCACCAGCCCCATGCCGGAAGATCTGGAAGAACCGAACTCCCCTAGTAGGGTTTTGAGACGATTTTTTTTTGGTTTTTTTTTGTTTATGTGTAAAAAATACTCTATGTAGATATTAACCATACATGGGCATGGGGGGTTAACCCCCCTCCCCCAAATTCTGAGAAGGGGGTTTAACCCCCCCCCCGCCACTCAGAAGTGGGGGGGGGGGTCGGGGGAGAAAAGGTTAACCCCTCCCCCAATTTTGGAAAAATGAAGAAAAAAAATTGTCTTTAAAATGACTTCTAACTGCCTCCAAACTTAAGTTTTGAGGTCAAAATGAAAGTTTTAAGCAATAAAAAGCTCAAAAATGCAATAAAAAGGGCTTTTTGACCTAAAATTAGCATTTTTTACCTATTTTCCCTTCAAAATCGAAAAACGATATGGGTAAAATGCGCTCCAGAAAAAAAACTATATGGGCCCAGACGTGTGCACTGCCCCCCCGGGGTTAAAACGGGGGGGCAATTCCAAAATGGGGGGGAACGGGGGGGCAACTTTTTTGAAACAGGGGGGGGGGCAAGCAGGGAAGAAAGCAAAAAAAAGAGAAAAAAACAGAAAAAAAGCGAAAAAAAGAAGGGAAAGCGAAAAAAGAAACAAAAAAAGCGAAAATAAGGTAAAAAAAAGTCTAAAATGGCTTAAAATACATTGAAATAGGCTAAAAACTGCAAAAAATTCGCGATGATGGCGTCATCATAGGTCAAAAATGGCGTCATAATTTTAGGGTACTTTTTCATTTTTTGGCGGGGGGGGCAATAAAACGGGGGGGGGCAAATCCTCCAATAAAACGGGGGGGCATTTCCAGACCGTGCACATGGGTATTTTGCGTTTTTCGGATTTTAACCTCCCCCCCCTAATTTGGGGTTTAACCCCCCACTCCAGACCAACTTGCCCATGTATGATATTAACACCACCATGTTTCTGGCCAAATATGATGGATAAAACTTTCCGATAATCCTTTACTAAAAACGCAGATATTTTTGGTGAGTCCGCCAAGAGGTCATACACCCTCAGTTGAAAGGCCAAAATTTAGGGGGGGTGGGGTTTAGGGGATCCGGACCGCGACTGTACCCCTGGCTTTTAAGGGGTGGTCGATCCGAGGTGCGAGAATTTATAATATAGGCGGGGGTGGTCATGGAGTTTGATTATTTTACAAAGTTGTTTTAAATCAGCAATTTTAAGTGTTTGGATGATGGGGAAAGGGGGGGGAGTCGGCTTGGCTTGAGGGAAAGGGCTTGGCGGTTGGCGCTAGGCCGGACCACCCTCGAGCCATAGATGAACACGGTCAAAAAGCTAGGGGGGTGTTTACCCCGGGTAAATCACATTTTAAAATCTAGGAGGGTTGAACCCCCCTAGTTTGCTAGGGGGGTCGACTCGGGGTGGAAGATTTTGAAACCTAGAGCGGGGTCAGGTACTCAGGTGGGGTCCAATTTCCGAAGCAAAATACTTTTAACCCATTAAAGGTTTAATAATAGTTATTTATAAAATAATACTACATTTTATTGAATAAAAGGCGATATTGAGATATAAAAAGGGTGTGAAAACATAAATTTGTGTTAAAAATTCACGTTTTTCGAAGAAAATTTAGTATAAAAAAGTACTTAAAATTTTCTTGAGAGGGGAGGGGGGGGTTAGATTTACTTTGCCCACCAATGTGGTGCTTCTTATTGTATACTTTCTACGAGTACAAAAATAAAAAGTTAAGTTTCATAATAATCAGTCAAATAGATCGTGTTTTGACTAAAAAAGGAATGATAGAAGACTCATGAACCCATAGGTGGCCAGGAGGGGGGAAGTTAGGGTAGTGGGTTATACCCCCAAAAATCCCGATTATAGCCGACATCCTCCTTAAAATTTGAGGGTACCCCGGACACCCCCCTAAAATTTGGGGGGTCCCGCTACTTAAAACGCTAAAAATGGGGTATTTGAATTTTAGGTATAGCCCTAAACAAATTTTTGAGACACACCCCTCAAATTTCGGGGGTCGGGTATACCTCCCCCCAAATTACGGGAACCTGCCCAGTGCCCACCTATGCTTGAAACTGAAATAACAGTCTATTACAGTCTCGGTATAGTACGTCGACTGACGTTCTATGGGCACTATGAGCCACTGACTTACAACTCGTATTTAATAAGGCGTCGTACGTATTTTTCAAACATCAACACAACGGGAGACCCGCCGGCCCCGGACAGCGATAGTTACAATTACAACTCGTATTAAGGAGGCGTAGTTTTTAAAACATCAACACAACGATATTTATATGTATGTTTAGGCCCAAGTCCGCCCAGCTACCCGCCGGCACCGGACAGCGACGGTTGCGGCTCAGACACGGTGTCCATGGCTGACAACCTCCTCCGCATGGTTCAACTCGGACAGTTGCCTTACGTCCCCAGACCTCCCCTCGCTCAGGTATTTTAACACGGTTTTTGCTTTTTTTATACTTTATGGACTTTTTATATTAAAACGAGTCACCCGAATACCCTACTCAGGAAGAGCGATTATTTAAAACGGAGCTACCTCTGAAGCTCCGTCGTGTAAATATTAATCTTGAAGTAAAATGATTTTATAACTACTTTTTTAGAATCATTTTAATAATTTTTGGAAAAAATGTTGGTTTACAATTTTTATCTTTGAAATATGATATTGTTTTTTAATTTAAAAAAATAGCACAAAATTGGGACGAAGATCCAAAGTTTTCTTTTGTTTTTGTTGTTTCAAATAATTATTATCTTTTTTTCTAGGTCCGAGTTGATATTCCGGATCTTATAAATTCATTAAAAAACGGTTACCGAAATTTAACTAAATGTTTTTAAAAAATCATTTTTGCAGAGATACTATGATTAAACTTACCTAACAATTTTTGAAAGGTTATTTTAGGGTGGAGCCATGATGAACGGCCTACCAGATGTAGGAGCGTTGGAAGTGGTGGAACGCCATTTGAGAGCCAGTCGCCAATGGTACGATGAACAGTGGCTCTCCATACAGCAGGCCAAAGCCCAGCTGGTAAAATCTTCTTATCCCATCATTACCTTAATATTCAGTTTTCCAAGGGCTCATGGGAATCCATCACAATTATTTGTATTAAAAACAATCGTGTCATCCCTTTTTTAACAATAATAACAGTATTGTCAAAATATTGTATTTTAAACTAGCGATGTTTCTACCTCCGATATCATGCTCCGGAGCTCGAGCCAATTAAAGCGTAGGAAACTGCGGAGCTTAACCCCTTGGCGAGCGATTTTAAGCTTATGTGAGCTTGAAATACATTTTAAATTAATTTATCTGTATTTCTAGCACTATTTTTATGGTTTTAAATAGGTTTTGGAAACATTTTAGTTCACGAAAAAATTTGACAAAATATCTATGACAATCACTATTTAATTATTGTCCGATAATAAAATAAACAAAGATAGCGAAAATTACCTTATTCAATTTGCAGGTTCTGCTACCAGCTACCAGAAAGGGTAGCGCTATTCCAATCCTCTTGTAAGAAAGAACACAATGTTAGAAAATACAGAATAAAATGCATAATATAGATATACAAAATACAAAACAAACTAAACAACAAAGCAAATACACAAAGCAGAACACAAAATACAGAAGAAAAGGTTAGATGAGAAATAGAAATCAAGATTGTTTGTTTAGTTAGAGTTAAATTAAACAAGATTGTTAAAGATATTGTAAATATTTACCTCTCCGATATCAATCTGAATAAACATTTGTGCCACTTGCAAGCACGATATCAAAATTGTAAATTGTACAAACGACCACTATTTACTGAAAAAGAGTAAAGTTAAATTACTTGAAAATTGTTTCTTATTTTGTGTCAAAGTTATAAATATTTTTGGATTATAAAAGTTAATTAAGTCACTGTTAAAGACACAAATTTCTTACCAGCAGTAAAGAACTTCAGGCCGATTTTTATGCAATTCTTTCAAAATCTAAGAAGCCAATTTAATATTAGTTTGTTTAATTACTATACTTTGATCAACAACAAACAGACAAACAACAATAATCACAGGCGCTTTATTTGATTAATATCTGCCATGACCGCGACTTCCAAAACCAGGCCTAGAAACTCTCTTCTTCCTATATAAGAAGAAAATTATGCATTAAATTAAAAAAAGGCGGAGCTCCGAGGATTGTTCCAATGCTTCCCACCATGGTGAGGAAAAAGTTCCATATCGGTATGAAAAGAATGTAACAAAAACAAATAAAATACCAGGAGTGTCAGTATTTTTGAGGTTTTACGGATTATATCAAAATGGAAAATCTCCCAGATTTTAGCAAGAAGTTGACCTCCCTCAAACTTGAGAGGGGAGTGTATTATGATAAATAATAATGCAGGGAGTGACTCCCTGCATTATTATTTGCTGACAATTCTGTCGCAGTTCTGCCGCTCCTAATGAAGATCATGGATCAGAAGGTTAAAACGGAACATTTCCCTAGCTGCCAAAGGAACAGCAAAGAATGGACTTAACCGAAGCAAGAATCTGTGCCACAACAGCAAACAGAAGATACCCTCTAGGAACCTGACCGCATCCACTGGTCTTTCCCATAGATCTTCTATTTTGAGTGTCGTTGGATGTTGAGGGCATATTATAAAAAGGTGTTTGACGTTTGTTTGACATATAAAAAGGTGTATTTCCTTAACAAACCCATCTCATGAGCTTTGGAGATCCATTAAATACCATGGCTAAGCATAGATAAATAAAAAGAATATCGCTTATACAAACTAAAAAACCAATCTTTACATACTTGCTTATAATTGAAAAAAAAAACTGTTTTTGTAGCCTTGCAAGCAAGACGCTCAGTCCTTTACGGAACAATCTCTCTTCCCTTTGCCAGTTACTTCAGATTCGGAGGTGCAAACCACTCTCAAAACCGCTGAAAAAGGTAAATTAATAAATTTAAATTATTCTGTTTAACATTTTGATAAACATTAATAAGTTGATTTTAAGGTATTTTCTGTTTTTGACAGGAACCTTGCATCTGTATTTTTAATATATGTACTAAAAGTGCGTATTCGCACAAAAAGTTTTGTTTAGATAGATTGGAATAAAGGAGCTAATTTCTCTCTCCATAATTTGAAATGATTGAGTGGTTGGTCCCCCTAGTTTCGAAATTTTCACCCCTCTGGACAAAAAATTCATGGCCCCTTTCTTTCTTCCCCCCAAATTTTTGAATTTTTTATTCCTGACTTCCCTTTAAAATTTAAAATCTGACTCCTCCCTCCGCCCTCGAGAAATTTTAATTAATTTTTTCATACTAAATTTTTATCCAAAAATGTAAATTTTGAACACAAATTCATGTTTTTACCCCTTTTATACCAGAACAAAAAGTGGTATTATCCTATAAAAAGAATAATTTTATTATATTATAATGCCCCCCACCCTCTCTATAGATTTCAAAATTTTGTATTCTGCGGCTGCGTCGACCCCCGTCCCCCCTAAAAAACTAGGGGAGGTCCAGACTCCCCTAGCACCCCCTCCCTCTTTGAATTTAAAATAATATTTACCCCAGGTGACCACCCCCTAGCTTCTGGAACCGTGCTCAGTTTATCTATGATCATAGGTGGGCAGGGGGGTTGGGGTTATACCCCCCGAAAAAATCTCGAAACTGCCAAAACCACCCCTAAAATTTGGGGGTACCCCTGACATTTCCCTAAAATTTGGGGGTCCCACTCGTGGCGTGCCCAGGGGGGGCGGCCTCCCCCCCACTCCCCGAAATCCGGCAAAGCCGGATTTTTTCGTAAGGGTGGTGGACCCTTATGTTTTTTAAATTTTAGGAGAGAAAAATTTTTTCTTTAATATTAATACAGGAACCTTCCTGTTGCCTTCCAAAAGCATATTAATAGTCAAAAAACCAAAATTTGTCCGCCATGCGGGTAGTTTATATTGACAATTTATCTTAGTTTTTTGATTTCAAATCAATTATCCCGTTCAATTGTTAAGGCATACATGTTTAATAAAACTACTACAAGCACTACTATCATTTAATAACGTTTTAAACACATGTTTTAAATGTATAGGTATAAAAAAACCTTAAATTTTGCAATAAGTATTGTCTCGAATTAAAATTTCTAGTGTATTTTAGCGCCTTAAATTAAAAATTTTCTTTCTCGGAGGACATTCTGCCCCCGGACCCCCCTGAGAAGGGGCTTTGCCCGTTGACCCCGCTGGGGGGCTCTCGCCCTCCAGACCTCCCATTTCTGAGGGGCTGCCGCCCCCCGACCCCTTTTCAGGGTTAGTATTAACCCCCCAGACCGCCCCCCCGAAATAGAATCCTGGGCACGTCACTGGCCCTACTAATAAAAACGCTAAAAATGGGGTATTTGGGGTATACCCCTAAAAAATTTTCGGGACACTCCCCGTCCCCCAAAAATTCGGGGTCGGTTATACCCCCAAATCCGAGAGGCTTTCCACCTATGCCTATAATGCTGCAAAAACTTAATGGTCTAAAAGCGATTAATTCTAATTCGCTGGTCCAATGTCAGATGCAACAAAATCATTAAAGTGAAATGTTGAGCAATTTTCTCATAAAAATATTTATTTCTTAAAGTTTTTTCTTTAGAAAAACAGCGATGATTTTCAACGTAAGTGGATAAAAACCTGAAGAAGAAACCCATTGCGGTTTTGAAACGTCAAGAAGTAAATATTTTTACGAGGAAATTGCCCAAGATTTCACTATAATTATTATGTATACTTTTCAGAAATCAGTTATATCATATCTGAAACAAAAGCATATTTATAATAACCTTTTACATTTTGCCGATAGCTTGATATTGTTAAGTTAACTTAAATAGCTTGTTTGGCAGTAATAAAAATAAAGCGCTCTGAAGGTTTTACAATTTTCCAAATATGATCTTTAAAAGCTTCATGCGGGGGAAAGCAAGCAAGAGAGCTTCAGCTAAATCCCATCTTTAAGCTTTTGACAAGAGGTTGGTTTGGTTAGGTTAACCTAAACTTATGAAAATGCTAATTTTATTCAGTGACTATTAGTGTTTATTGTAACAGATGTTTATAAATTAGCAAACCAAAACTTTTTTCTGCTACTTATTTTTGTAATGTTTAGCAGTGGAAACGGAGCGTCTGCAGATTAAGTCCAGTGACCTAGCTCTAGCCTTATCCCAAATAATGGACAAATTGGGAATTGATATTGTTAAAGACTGATATCGCAGATTTTGTCATTTTTGCTATTATCAACTGTGACGTCTTATTACATGAAAAAGGCAATGGTTACGTATACACTTATTCAAGCATTGTGAGTTTGACTGTGCAGTTGGGATTTTTTCTTTATCAACGAATAATTAGTTACTAGTAAATTTTGTGATGATTTTAAAACCCGTCGTTTAGTATTGGAAATTTTTTAAAATAATATATTGGCAAGTTGGTTCGCAGTGGAGAGAGAGGGGGAGGGTTAAACCCGGATTAAGAGGGTGATTAATATTCGAGAAAAGAATTTTTACTCAGTGTTTTTTTTCTGTAATCTTTTTTTTAATTTTTAAGAAGTAAAATGGCAAAAAAACGCTGATTTTTAAGGTCATAAAGTCCGTTTTATTGTATTTCTAATTATTTTTGCTTAAAACATTGATATTTTGGACTTCAAAACTTAAGTTTGGAGGCAGTTAGAATTCTTTTTAAAAACTTTTAAATTTTTTTTGCGAAATTGGGGGAGGGGAAGTTAACTTTTTTTCTCTGAAAAATTTTTTTTTTTGGGGGGGGGGTTAACGCCCAAACCATCCACTACGTGCCCATATATGTGTACAAGATTATGTAAGAAAAGTTTGTATAGCTGGTAAACGGTTCAAGAATTAATTTGTCGCAAATAGAAAAAGGTCGTCATTGTTTTGCTAAGAGTGGTAGTTAGAGAGCTGATACTTCGTGACTCTTAATAGAACCTTTTGTTGGCGAAATATGAAAACTACTTCTTCGCCCAACAACGTACTTTCTTTTTGTTCAAAATTTAGTCTAAGAAGATCCCTTAATTCTATCTCCTGTCGTTATATCTGATGCAATGCAATGCTAGTTGAACGCTTTTAAATTCTATCACTTTTAAAAGATATTAGCAAGGTGTTTGACTTATTTAAATGCTATGTTCATCGTCTCTAATTGTTATAATTTTTTTATATATTAAGATGCTGAAATATCATTAGTAAGTGGTTGTAAAGGTTTGATGAGATATATTCTACTATTTCGATTGATTCTACTACTACGATGAAATTTTATTGTAATACAAGGGTTATCAAAGTGACTTTGTTCATGAAACATTTATTAAGTAAAATTTAAAAATTCTGTGTGCATGGCGTGTGTATAAAATAATATTTATAATAATGTGTCTTACACTTTTACAATCGTGACGAGGTATAAAGTGATACGGTATTTACTGTATAGTAGAATTTTTATGCGGTGAATAACAGTATTTATTTAAAAAAAACACTTACTTTTCGAGTGCGGATATTTTTTGTTCGTCTTTATTGTCTTATTTATAAACAAATATGATTGTTATGCGGTAATATTTTTGTTAGGTTCGGTCCACAGAAAGAAGCGAAAGACACTCCGCTTAATACGATGTTTATCACACATTTAGTTCGTTTCGTTCCTCTGTGGACTTTGTAGTCGTTACTCTGACATAAAGAGTCACAATCAGTCACTTGAAACTCACTCAAAACCATAGGTGGACAGGAGGGGGTTATACCCCCAAAGAATCCTGATTTTTTGCCAACACACACCCCCCTAAAATTTCGGGGTAGCACGGACACTCCCCTAAGATTTAGGGGTACCCTGGACACCCGCTTTATATTTGGCGGGTCCCAGTACTAAAAACGCTGAAAATGGGGTATTTGAAGCATACATGGGCAAGTTGGTCCGGAGTGGGGGGGTTAAACGAAACCCAAATTAGGGGGGGTTAAAATCCAAGAAACGCAAAATACCCATATCCTTTTTTTTTTGGAGTGCATTTTACCCATATAGTTTTTCGATTTTGAAGGAAAAATAGATAAAAACCGCTAATTTTAGGTCAAAAAGCCCTTTTTATTGCATTTTTAAGCTTTTTATTGCTTAAAACATTCATTTTGACCTCAAAACTTAAGTTTGAAAGCAGTTAGAAGTCAATTTAAAGACATTTTTTTTCTTCATTTTTCCAAAATTGGGGGGGGGGTTAACTTTTTCTCCCCCCCCCACTTCTGAGTGGGGGGGTTAAACCCCCTTCTCAAAATTGGGGGGTTAACCCCCCCCCCCAACCCCCCGTGCCCATGTATGATTTGAAGAGTACCCCAAAAATTTTTTTGGGACACCCCTCCCCTTCAAATTTTTGGGGTCGGATATTCTCCTCTTTCAAAAAATCCGGGAGGCTGTCCACTTATGCCTAAAACTTTTATAGTATTTCTGTGTTAAAAGATAACAAGAGTCACAGTTGTTACCATAGGATGGCAGCTTCCCGGATTTTTTTTAGGGGGGTATACCCGACCTCCGAAATTGGAGGGGTTTCCCAAAATTTTTTTTGGGGTATACCTCAAATACCCCATTTTTAGCATTTTTAGTACTGGGACCCCCAAATTTTAAGTGGGGGTGTCCGGGGTAACCCCAAATCTTACGGGGGGAGGTGTTTTTTTTGGAGGGTATAAGCCCCCCAACCACCCCCCTTCTACCCACTTATGGTTGTTAGGAATATTTTATGAGGATAGTGACTCAGTGTGTCATAGTCAAAAAAGGAAGGACGTTGTAGTATTAATTAGTAATTACTTTGCTACTCCAAAACCGTCGTATTTGTTAAAAGACTTGTGATTCATTTACCGAATGTACTAAATATTATGGTATATAGTTTCAACTGACCGATGACTTGTTAAAGTATGAATATAATATAATATAACGAACAAACTTAATTTTTTATGCTTTTTTTGAAGTGTTTGCTTTTTAGGATATGTAATTTTTGCAGTTTAATTTAAATACTTATTGATTTAGGTATTCAATAATTGAAAATTCATTTGTAATATCATATCAACTCCAAGTTACATTAAATTAAAATTCGAATTTCAAATTACCGTCCGATAATTGAGAAGTATACTTGAATTGTTAAATTTAAATTTAATTTTATTAATTATTTATAAAAATTATATTTTGAAACTGCTTTTGTATTTTTAGTTGCCTAAACTAAATATATTAGAAAAGAATTCAAAACTTTTAAGAGTTTTCGCGATTTTCGATGAAAAAGGTGAATTTGCTGTAATCATTTTAAACAAAATGGTATAACGAAGAATACAAATCATTGTGTTGCTATATTTTAAATTATTTGCTGAGAATTCTTCAAGAAACGCCATGAAAATTAAAAAAAAAACTATGACAAAGTTTTGTTTGATTTAATGTTTTATAGGCAATGAAATAGAAAACGAAAGGCGGGGTGAAGGAAGGGAACCCATGTTTACAGTTTCACTTATTGTATTTGTTAAATAATATAAATTAATTCTACCATTATCCATCGTTTGAATTATTTAAAAAATTATAAAAAAATTGAACGTATATATTAAAAGTTAAGTATCTCCATAAGTTTTAGGATGATTATTTTTGTAAGTTTACGAGTTTTATTATATGATAACTTATTAACAACTTTTATTTAATGGTGTTTTTTAAAGAATACCAATCTCAGTGCCTAAATAACCCAACTCTTCAGACCATGGTTGAATTATATCTGCTGACGAGCCATACGTAACTGAACGAAGGTCAACAACAACGTATTGCTATGTATTGTTAAAGCTAAATTTCGGCTACCGGTTGATATTCTTGTCATGCACAAAGCTATGGAATAAACTGCGTATGGCTAAATAGATGACATCACGATCTGCCTCGCCGCAGTTAATTTCATAACTTTGGGCGTGGCAAAAATAACAGCCGGTGGCCGAAAATTAGACTGGCCAAATTGAAGTTAGTTACCCCACGGAATTTAATGTTTTTATATGTTTTTGCGTGTTTTTAAAACAGCAGTTTAAAAACGTTGTTTTAATAATAACAGCAACAATATTGTTTTGGTTGATTTGTTTTTAAACAAGTTTTCAAACATTAACTTTTAAAATAAAAAAATAATCCAGAAGCAAAATGATAATGTAAAAAATACTACATAGTTTTTCTAATGGAACCTTGATGGTAACGCAATGAAATGGTAGACATTCTCTTCGTATTAAAACAAAAACAAAATAAAAAATAAGTCAGTCACTTAAAGGTTTGTAATTATTTAGGATTGGGATGTCATTACATTTTTAAAAAGTGACCCAATGGACAAAAAATGCTTCGAGTTTTAAACCTGGACCTCCTTTATCTGAAGAAACGCGACTAAGACAAAAACTTGTGCACCAGTGTAGGAAATGGCTTATGGAACAACTTTGCACAGTGTAAGTTAAAACTATTTATGTTATTTTGTTATTTTAATTAACTCTTTGTGAATTTTCAGGTCAAAAAGCGTGTTTGAAAAGCTGATTTGCCAGTGCAACTTAATGTTAAAATTTTGCAAACTGCTCGCTTCCGGCCGCCCTTTTACACCAGGATGCAATAAAAACTACTCGTCTGCAAATAATTAAAAAGGGTTATATATTATGTACATACATGGGCAAGTTAGTCCGGAGGGGGGGTTAAACCCCAAATTAAGGGGGGGTTAAAATACGAGAAACGCAAAATACCAATAATGTTTTTTTTCTGGAGTGCATTTTACCATATCGTTTTTTCAATTTTAACGAAAATATAGATAAAAAAAGCTAATTTTTGGTAAAAAAGCCCTTTTTAATGCATTTTTGAGCTTTTTATTGTTTAAAACATTTATTTTGACGTCAAAACTTAAGTTTTTGAGGCAGTTAGAAAGAAGTCATTTTAAATACATTTTTTTCTCCATTTTTCCAAAAATGGGGAGTTAACTTTTTCTTCCCCCCCCACTCCTGAGGGGGAGGGGGTTAAACCGTTAACCCGTTCACATATATGGTTATGTAGACTTTAAATCTACCTTCTGTATAATCTTTATGAAGATATGAGAAGGAGCAGCCAAATTCGTTTTATGCGGGTTGGAAGGCTATTAAAAGTTAAAAAAAGCGGCTATTTTTTACTTTAAGTTGATATCTTGATTGTTAGGATTTGTGCAGTATTTATTGAGATATTGCGTTTCTGTACAAAAAATAGAGTAAATTCGTAAACCTTCTGTAAATTTTTAACGTATCGCAACATATCAAGTTGGGTGATATTTTTTCTTTTGTTCTTATTTAAAAATTTTGATTTTGATTTACATCAAAATCGATTTTTATTCCAAATTTGTTTTAAACTTTTGTAAGTAAAAAAACAGTCACTCCAGAAGCCCAGCTGTTTTACTATTTTCAATCCGCTTTTTCTTATTTTAGATAAATGTTTTCATTAAAAATACAAAGGCAGGGTAAGCTTTGCACTGAAATAAACCGACTAGTTTCTGCTTTGGCTGACTAAGACTTGAGATTATGCATCAAATATTTAAGGTTGAAACCTTTGAGAGTTGAAACCTTTAAGGTTGAAACTTTTAGTTTTCTTTTTTTAAGCACGTTCTAATTAATTATAAAACACGCCACAGACTAAATCCATTATTATTTACTTCGATTTTTAAGAAAACAAGCCCTATAATACTTGCCGGAATTGAATCCAAATTAAAGTTAAACTTTTTGGCCACCTTACCTACCTTTTTGTCAAATTTTAACAAAACTCGTCATTTATAAACGAATTTGATTTCTGCAGGATACATTATATTTTTAATTTGATAAGTTTTAAAATTAAAAACACCACATATAAAATTCAAAATGATAGTTTATATTAGTGATTGTTCAAAATAATTTAGATTCATTATCCGGTAAACAGATTGAACGAAATCGAAACCAAATGTCAATATGGCTCGCTGAACCGGTTGGATATTGGTATGTAATACCTTGTAACAATTTAATAGTATTTAATATTCGTTTCTGTGAATTATATTAAATAAAAATTAAACGGGCTAATAGTTCAACCATAACTCAGTTACTTGAAACAGTAAATGATTGGACCATTTCAATTAAAAACAAAAAGCAAATTGATGTCATCTATTTGGATTTTGCTAAAGCCTTTGATACCGTTTCGCATCAAAAGCTTTTATATAAACTACAACAATTTGGGGTAACTGGAAGATTCTTAAAATGGATTGAATCGTTTTTAACAGGTAGAAATCTTAAGGTTTTGCTAAACAATCAACAATCTTCTTCATATGATGTTATCAGTTCAGTTCCACAAGGTTCTGTCTTAGGACCGTATTTATTTCTAATTTATATAAATGATATAGTTGACTGCGTTAAACATTCTAAAATTAAATTGTT
Organism: Microlaimidae sp. YZB2_3; assembly: GCA_030248175.1. Taxonomy (NCBI): domain Eukaryota; kingdom Metazoa; phylum Nematoda; class Chromadorea; order Desmodorida; family Microlaimidae; species Microlaimidae sp. YZB2_3. The sequence continues at coordinate 32,324 of JASAMX010031572.1, forward strand.
TGCGGATGACGCGAAACTTTATCTTGACTTCTCAGCGGATGACGCGGCTGAAAAGAAAAATCTACTACAGGAAGATTTAAATCGAATTCACGACTGGTCAAAAAAGTGGCAGTTGCAGTTAGCGGAAAACAAATGCGAAGTGTTGTGTCTTGGGAATAAGCTACTTGACAACTCTTTTGTTTATAAGCTAGGAAATCAAATTCTTGCTGAAAAAAAATTAATTAAAGATTTAGGGGTGTTTGTATCCAATAACCTAAAATTTTCTCAGCATTGCGAAATAATAACAAAAAAAGCATTAAAAATAACTTCACTAATATTACGAACGTTTAATTCTAACTGTATAAAAAACTTTTTGTGTGCTTATAAATCGTACGTGAGGCCTATCGTTGAATATGCTAGTGTAGTTTGGAGTCCTTATTTAAATAAAGATATAGCACTTATTGAACGTGTCCAACGAAACTTTACTAGAAGGTTATACAAACGTTGTAATTTGGTTTACGCTTCTTATGAACAAAGACTAACATATTTAAAGCTGCAAAAATTAAGTGAGCGAGGTATGATTAGTGATCTTTCGGAATGTTACAAAATTCTTCATTTTAAAACCAATATCAACCCAAATGACTTTTTTTCATTAAACCATAACTCCACAAGGGGCCATTCCTTAAAATTAAAGGTTCAGAAATCAAGGATAAACTGCCGTAAATTCTTTTTTTGTAATAGAGTTGTTTCCCAATGGAACTGCCTTTCTGAAAATCAAGTTACCGCTTCTACACTAAAACACTTTAAAGATAGCTTTAAGAATGGTCCTTTTTAGAGCTTATTTATTTATAAGCCTTAGGACCATTATCTAGTAAACCACGAGTTTGTGATTAAATAGCGTCCGTAATTGGTTCGCTTTGGCAATGCAATGCATTTTGTTTTGTTTTTATTAATTGTTTACTAGAATAAATGATTGATTGATTGATTGATTGAAACTAAAAATTGTAACAAAACTTTTTTGTCAATTTTTATCATTTTACAAAATAAATAAAATTTAAATAATTATCGTAAAATATATATATTCAAATTTAATGTTAAATTTAATTTACTCCGCTTTACTTTAAGACGTAAAATTTGTTTCTTCTTTTTGTTTTTTTAATATAAAAAATTCTAGTTTTTTTTCTTAAAGTTTTATTTTTTTCATAAATTCAAATACCACCAGGCATTGTAATCACAACAATTTTTTTATAAAAATTGATTTCAAATGAAATTTGCATGTTTTAAACAGATTAACAAAAAACTTTTGATTACACTTTGTCGTGTCCTGGTGGCTTTTAAGATTAATAAACAATAAACATAAAACTACTGCTTGAAACATTTTTTTAATTCGTTATAGAAAAGAAAACATTATTGGCGCTGGAATTATTGCCAGACCTGATCAAACCTCAGTGCATTCTAAATTCAAAAATCTCCATTGAAAAACGAATGTCGACCTTGCAAAGTCTAGAGTACTTGATCCAAGTTAAATTGGTAATAAAATTTTTATTTTAGTTTGACCAGTCATTTATTTCATGAATGAAATTTATTTAATTTCAAACTATGTAAATGTAAAATAATAAACGCATTTAAATTTAAACTTATTTTATTAATAAAAAAATACGTACGTAGGATATTTGACTTAATTTCGGCCAGACCTTAATTTCGGCCAGTAATGTAGGATGTTAGAAAATTGGCTTATTTTTAAAATACAAAAGAACTATGTAGCATAAAAGTAACTGGGTGAGTGTTTTTGCAAAAGTTTTTTTTTATTTTTGTTATTGTGCATTATCAATATTTTTATACAAAAATTGAATTTTTTGTGATTTTCTTAATTTTTGCTTTGTGTTTAAACTGCATCAAATTTAGAACGAAGCACTACATATAACCTTAAAACATCTTCTATTTAAGGCTCAAAAATTTAAATTTTCATGTTTTAATATTTTCTACAAAATCACTCTGCAATGCGTTTAACTAACTGCGCATTTTAAGATTCTGTTAATTTCCGCCACCTTAAAGTTTAGGTGAAAAAACCGGCCATTTTTTGCTGTTTTCAAATATCATCTTACTACCATATTTATTAAAAAAAATTTTGCTCGTTTGATTTTTTGACGTTTTTTAAGCTAAAAAAATTCAACAAAAATACACGTTATTAAAACTTGTTTTTTAAGGTTTTGTCATAATTATTTAAAGTCTTGCTAATAACTATTAAAGTTTGCAAACGGGAAAAAAATTAAGTCATATGTACCAAGAACAATACCTAAGGATAAATTTGCAACCTTTAAAAATTTTTATTGTTCGTTTTGACAATAGTTATAGTCAGTTTTTTCAAGGTGGCCGAAGTTAATGGCTCGCGCCTTAATTTCGGCCACTATAAAAAAACTTTAAACCTCCAGTGATCTTTAAGTGTAACAGAAATTTTAAAATTTTGTACTGGAATAACAAAAATAGCTATCGTTTGATTTTTAGACCAAATTTTGGGTCGATTGGAAAAACTAGAAAAAACTTATTCAAAAAAATAAAAAAGGTTCCCGAAATTTAGTCAGCTACCTTAATTGTAGAATTTGCTTAATTTTGTAATTTTTTTAGTATTTTTTTATATCCTAAATATAGTTTTATCAATATATTTTTTATTAAAAAATTCAAAAAAATAATATGCGTTTATTAATCAATCTACAATTACGAACCATTTTTATGAAATAAGTCTCTGATTTGTATTGAATTATCTGTTAATCTACAGAATAGAATAAACTAAACTTTAACACACTATGGTTGAATTATATCTGGCTGACGCCAAAAACTAGTATGCAGACATGAGGGGACCAATTAAAATTGCGCGGTTATGACGTTTTTTTAAAGCAAATAAAAAATTCCACCATTTTACAAAATATACAAAAATTAGCCAACTTTAGCTCTTTAAAAATTTGCATTAGGGTAACTGACTTAATTTCGGCCGCCTTTTTTATTTTTTTGGATAAGTTTTTTTTAGCACTTCTAGTTGAGCCAGGATTCGGTCTAAAAATCAAAACACAGCTATTTTTGTTATTCCAGTGCAAAATTTTAAAATTTCCGTGACTCTTAAAAAATAATGGAGGTTTAAACTTTGTTTTTATAGTGGCTGAAGTTAAGGCGTGTGCCATTAACTTTGGCCACCTAGAAAAAACTGGCTATAACTATTGCTAAAACGAACGATAAATATTTTAAAAAGTTGAAAATTTATCCTTAGGTATTGTTCTTGGTACATATAACTTAATTTTTTCCGGTTCGTAAACTTTTATAGCTATTAGCAAGACTTTAAATAATTTTGTAAAAACCTTAAAAAACACAAGTTTTAATAACACATGTTTTTTGTTAAATTTTTTTTGGTGTGAAAAAATATTTCAACATCAAATGGCTTTTGTTACAGCCAGGCAACTTTAAAGAAAGCCTGGTAAAAATTTTATTCCGCTCTATTAAGTTTTTTTTATATTTTTAGCCTAATAATTACAAAAAAAAAAACAAAACCCGCCTTAATTTCGGCCACCTTTTAAGTTAAAAAAAACAAAAACAAAAACCTAAATCAGAAAAAAAAGATTACATAACCATAAATCATCAACTTTAAGGATAAACAAACGTTAAAAAAGTTAAGGAGTGGTATAATTCCACACCAACCCTTGCCTATCTTTGATGTTTCATATCTGACTGCATTCCTCCGCCAAGAAAATAACCTGAGTTTTTTTTACTGCATTTCAATAATCTTTGAGAAATTCATCTACCGGTTTTTAATAGTTCAAACCTAGTGAATTGGAAGTTGGATTACTCCAGCCCGCACAGATCTTTACTCCGAAATTTTTATGAATGCAACCCTCCGCCAAAATAAATAACCTGGCATTTTTACCGTGTTTTAATTTACTTTCACAACTTTTTGAAATATTGGTACTCTATATCATGGTAACTGGTGGGTTGGGACTTGGGTGAGGGAAACTTCATTGACATTGATTTTTACTATATTCAGTATATGACTGCATCCCTCCACCAAGAAAATAACCTGACTTTTTTATTGTGTTTCTATATTATTTTTTAAAAAATTCGTTCCGGTCTATTCATAATTTAATACAACATGATAAACTATGTGTTATATAACCCCAACCATACATATGATGGTGCAAATCGTGTTAAACAGGTTCTTTCACGTGAATTTTAAGGTGGCCGAAATTAACGGAATCCTAAAATACGCAGTTAGTTAAACGCATTGCAAAGTGATTTTAAAAAAATATCAAAACATAAAATTTTATAATTTTGAGCTATAAATAGAAGTTATTTTAAACTTATATAGTGCTTTGTTCTAAATTTGATGCAGTTTAAACACAAAGCAAAACTCCAAAAAATCACAAAAAATCACTTTTTGTATGAAAATATTGATAATGCAGAATAACACAAATAAACAGCTTTTGCAAAAACACTTTATTCAACATTCATCCAGTTACTTTTGTGCTAGTTCTTTTGTGTTTTAAGAATAAGCCGATTTTCTAACACCCAAAATGTGGCCAAAATTAAGGCGTGGCCGAAATTAAGTCAGTTACCTTACGGTTTCAAATTGTGTAATTTGATAATTATTAAAATACGGGTTTTGATCTTTATTATTAAACCGATTTCGTTACAAATTTGAATGATTTTGTTGTTAAATGATTTTGTTGTTTAATACTGCAATTATTGAGTTTAGATAGATTTTATTTGCTTATAGCATTTAGTTATATTTGTTAGGTCGCTAGGGGTTAATATTTGCTTGTTATTTTATCTTCAACTAATTATGAATTCAGCCATTAATTACCGTGTGTATAGTAATGCTAAAAGTCTCCTAATATAAAAGCATTGAAAGCGTAAATTGAAATTGTAAAGCGTTGAATTATTTAATTAAGAGGCAAAACCCTTAAAATCCTTGCTTTTTCGTTTACATAACTATAGCGTGGGGCATATTATTCAGCTTTTATTTTTGAAACTTATCCAAAAACAAAAAAAAATGTTTGCATTATTAATGTTTCCGGAAGCAACCCCTGGATCTTTCAAAATTCGCCTTAGTTTTATATTAATTTTATAAAAAATTAAATTGATGCCATGGATTTTTTTTGTAGAACTTTTTTTAAATTAATTTTTTTTCAAATTCAATAAAAATAGTCCTAAAAATCAACATAAAGTAATTTAAAAAATGTTTTAAGCTTTAATAAGCTTAAAATTGATTATTTAAGAAACATAGATTTAGAGATCCGTCTGCTTTAAATGGCTGCAACTCAAAAGTTATTGGAGGGCAGAAACATTACTATAGTTTAAATGGTAGAAACTGAGATGTTACAAAAAAATTAAGTCACGTCAAAAATAGAATCGTGAGGTTTTTATTGCAAAATGCTATGATTTGCAGATCAGTTCATTTAAAATGTTTGAACTTCGGAGTTCCATATTTTTGGAGTTTCTTTTTCCTAAAATTGTAGTTTAAAAACTTAATTGTTAAAAAAATATATGTTTTACAAGATTTTTTCATAGTTTTTACTACTTTTAATGTTTTAACAAGATTAAAAAATTTGTAATTTACAAAAAACTTCAGAATTTAATCATTTGTTTAATATTTTTGAATTTTTTTAAAAATAATCTAATATGGTCGAGCTACCAAAGCTTGAAGCTGCAGCTTAGCAGATTACAGTCATAGCTGCTGCTAGCTGGTAAATATTATAATATTTTATATTTTTTTAGACTGGCACGTCAAAAATTATGGAACATATTGAAGATTGCAAGTTCAAATCCATAAAGCAACCGCATCTTCTCTGCCTTCTGGCTCCTCCAGATTTAAGAAAAGGAAAATGGAGTGAGTGGAAACATAGCCCAATTATTTGTGATTGTCGATTGGAAGCCTTTTGAAATCAGCTCAAAATCTATACCATTGGGTCTCTCAGTTCTTTTTAGCAGTTTTTGGGCATTTAACCTATATTACCCGGAGTGCCTTTCTGGTTTATATGGCTTTTTGGAAATATTTTTAGGCAAACAGCAAAAAATATGCACTGCGCCAAAAAAAATGAAAAAGAGAGCAGCCATCAGCTTCAGCTATTTCAGAAATTGTGCGCCACTTATTCACCAGATTGAACCGCGCCCTGAAAGCTAATGAAAACTGACGAGTTTATGCTTCTCTAATAAAAGATTGAAAGAACTAAAAGCAAACGCTTGTTGGTTAATTTTCTTGGGGATTAAATGATACCCGTTTTGAACTACAGGAAATATATTTATCATTTCCTAAAGTAGTGGGCTAGAGAAAAATTACTTTTAAACAAGAATATACCATTTTAGCAACAAAATTAAATTGCAAATTAAATATAAAATTTTGTAATGAATGAATTATCATTTATTTTATATATTGGTACTCAATAAAGATGTTAAAATGTGGTGGGCATAAAATACGATAAAAATTATGTTATTTTCCGCAAATGTTCAAAGCATGGTACAAAAATATATCTCTTTGAAAAGTCGTGGTTTCAGCTCAGTATAAAACTCCAACTTTAGAAATTATATTTAGGGTTCTTTTTAAACAAAACAAAAAGTATGATTAAATTATATTTGTTAACACTGCCAAAACTTAAAACATATTTTTTTCTTAAATTTTTTTTAAGATGGCTTTAAGATATTTTTAGTTATGAGTTTTAGCTACTATTGTATATTGTTGCTTTAAAATTTTTAATTATCATTTTCATATTTTGATCTCATTAATAATAAAGTTTGTTCTACTCTGTTTTTAGCTACAAATTTTAGTAGAACAGCAATTTCTTAAAAAAAGTGTGTGCCAAAATAAACATGTGAGTATCTACTGAAATTGGGTTGAATTTAAATTTATAAGCATCTCAATATGTAACTAAGAAATCTAACACTGACATAGTTTTAATATAAAACTCAGTTGCTAAGATATGCTAAGATACAGTTGCTAAAAGAAATTGTTTCATTTGCACACACTTCTGTAAGGAATATTAGTAATTTTTTATTTTTGTAAAATTCATTTTATTGTGAATTTTGGTTGTAACATGACAAATTACCGTTTTTTTCAACGTGTTTTAAGTTTGTTTATGCTGTGCTTTTGTTAAAAGTGATAAAAAATGGCTTTAAAATATGCTATAACTAGAAACCTTTTTTTACTATGTGAAAAATTTTGAGTAAAATAAAAAAATTGTTTAGAGTTCAGCAAGCAAACACTATAAAAATCACAAAGTAGTTTTTACAAAACAAAAAAGGCAATTGGAATAAAAAAGTAAATCATACAGATTAAAAAATTATTTATTTGTATTGGAGCAAGCAAATGGTGAAAACTCTGAAAGCGATTATTGCAAATCAAGCAACTAAATCTTTATATATCAAAAACTAATAACCCTAATTTTAACAAGTAATTGGGGTTTTTATACAAAGTTATTGATACTCCACATTTAAGCAATTATTTAAGTGGGGCTTTTTTACGGTTACTACTTGTTACAAAAATAAAAAGTGATACCGGATAAATTAGCAAGTACGTTATGAGAGTAAAATCCTCCAATTTTTTACTGTCTCCTGAAAAAAAAAATTTAAATTTGGGGGAGGGGTTAGCCCCTAAACCCCACAAATTTAGTGGCACTTTTTTTCAGCCAAAATTTTTTAACTTTTTTAACTATGAATCCCTACACCCAAAAATTTTTATGCAGATTGCTCATACTTTCCTGAGCTCAAAAATATATAAATTGTCAGGAGTAACCTAACTAGGTTGGGTAACATGTTTGAGACTCGGAGGGATTTCTGTCAAAAATCTTATGCCCTAACTTTGGTTGACAGTCCCAAAAAAAGTTTGTGCCCTAAGGCACTGCGTTTACGATGAGTTTACGTATACATACACTACTAGTTAATAATATACCTAAGATGCACAGGGTTAATAACGGTTAGAAACAATTAGTAAAAATAATTTTTATTAGTAATATATTGAGATAAAAACATATTATCAAGTGATTTAACCTTAACACGAAAAGCGTTAGGGTTTTTGGAGTTTACAATTGAAATGTCCAAGTCGTTCCAAAGGTTTATCACACGGTTGCAAAAAAAGTTTTTTCTTGCATCAGTTCTAAGATTTTCTATTTTTTTCGTTTTAAAACCGTTATTACGCGTACAATTGCTATTGTCACGAACAAAAAATTCATCACAATTTATATCTAAAAAGTTGCGTACCGTTTTGAAGCATGACACGAGGTCATTTATTACTTGACGTTTTTCAAGACTGTCAATTTTAAGCTGGCTTAAGCGGTCCAAATAACTAGAGTTAGTAAGCCCACACCGTTTAAAAAGAAGCCTTGTAAAACACCTTTGAATTCTCTCAAGACAGTCCATATCTTTTCGTAAGTAAGGGTTAAACATGGGCGTTTCATACTGCAAAATGGGTCTCACATACGTGGTATATGCTTTAAAAAGGATATTACAATTTTTCAATCTGAAAGCACAAAAAATTAAAGCTACTCTGAAGGCAGCTTTTTTTGCAATTTCACTACAGTGGCGAAAAAATTTTAGGGAATTTGACACTGTAATTCCAAGGTCCTTTATATTATCTACTGTTTTTAACTGTACCAAAGAAGTAATTAGTTTTTGTAACACCACCAAAAGATATTACTGACCATTTTTCAAATGCTATACGTAATTGCCATTTATTGGACCAAGCGCAAAATAAATCAAGCGACTTTTGGAAATAATCAGGCGAGTTATTGGCAAATAAACTGTAAATCTTAGTGTCATCTGCGAACAATTTAGCAGTACATTCTGGTTTTAGACATTCAGGAAGGTCATTTATAAAAATAAGAAAAAGTAAGGGGCCCAA
>JASAMX010031578.1:0-22208 GCA_030248175.1 Microlaimidae sp. YZB2_3
TCATTGGAGGCTAGCCAGAAACTTAACAAAGAGTTTATTGCGGACGTTTGCGAAGAGGTTTTTAGTCGATTGCTCCCCGTAATAAAATCACATATTGAGGAAATGGAGGAATCCAACGATCACAACACGATGGTGGTGGTTAATGGTCTTGCCGAATCAGAATCACCCGTAAGAAAAATGAAAATGAAAATTGGTAGAGGCACTGAATGTGAAGAAGATAATGTTCAATCACAGAGATTTTCGTGTGGGTCAAAAACGCGATAACGATAGCTCCCAAAAAAAAAAGCACAAAAGACAACACAGAGCACCAAACTTTAAAAATAAGATTTGCATCAATGCAAGTATGGAATATCATGGTAAGGGCAGGCGGCTGACTTCAAGGCCACTTAAAATTTGAAGGAACCTACGTTTTACCTTCACTGACGAGTTCCCAAAGAGAAAATTTAAAGCATTTATTGCATATTAAAAAACAATTATTAACGGACAACACTAAACAGGTCTGTGTGAGATATTATTCAAACGGTGACCCATATCTGTAGGATATAAATGATAAGTCTGTGCTTAAAAAAGAAAATGCCGGAATTAAACAAGGCTACTCCAAATAACGGCTAAAGCAAACCGATCCGAATTTTCCTATTAATAAAAAACTAAAAGTGTTGTGTTTTAACGCAAGAAGCCTAAAAAAGTCGTTAGAAGAGTTGAATTGTTTACTTTCCGGAGATGATTCTATATACGGTGATGTGGATGTTTTCATGGTGACCGAAACGTGGCTCAATGAGTCAATCACTAATAATATGATAAATAACTCAGGAAAATATGAGGTTTTTCGTTTTGATCGAAAACATCGAGAGGGGGGTGGTGTCATTATTTTAATAAACCGTAATTTTAATGCTATACAATTTATAACACCTGAAAGATATAATAATGTTGAAATAGTCGTGATTGATCTTTTTTTAGGAAAAAATTCAAAAATTAGATTTATCTGTTTATATAGAGTGCCATCAACTACAAGAGAAGACGATGAGATTATTTTTCAGCTTCTGCGTGAATCCATAGAAGATACTTCAGCTTCTATTATACTGGCCGGCGATTTTAATCTTCCTGGAATTGATTGGTCCAGCTCAAAAGTTCTTTTTTGTAATAACAACGAAAAAGAATGGCTCTCTTTCTTTTCAGATTCTGCACTAACGCAACTTGTTTCCGAACCAACTAGAAACAATAAGTATCTTGATTTAGTATTGGCGAATGATCCTGGAATTGTTGATCAAATTTTAATTTTGCCTGGTTTTTCCACTTCCGATCATAATTCTATTCAATTTTCACTTAACTTATCTCTTTTTTCCGACACTAACAAAAAATCTGTACAATTTAAAAATCATTGGGTGCCAAATTTTGCAAATGGAGACTACGAAATGCTAAATTTGTTTTTGATGACAGTAGATTGGGATCATCTGTTTTCACTGTGTAACTCCGTAGAAGAGACGTGGCAATGTTTTAAAGAAATCTTGTTTGAAGGAATTACCCGTCACGTTCCTCTTAAAGAACAATTATCGAATTTTAAATGCTCTAAATATCCTTTTTCCATTAAAAAATTGCAAAATAAAAAACAAAAAGCATGGCGCAAATACAGAAAAGGTACACACAAAGCAGAATATAAACAACTATGCAAAGATTACAAACAATTGGTAAAGCAATATCACCTTAGTCTGGAGGAAAAAATGCTGCGTTCAAAAAATCTAAATAACTTCTATAAATTTGTAAACCAAAAAATAAAATGTAGGGATTCAATTCCACCTTTACTAAAAGAAGATAATTCGTATGCGATTGATGACAAAGATAAAGCTCAGATTTTTGCAAAGCACTTTAGTTCAGTTTTTACCAAAAACAATAATAATTTTCCTGAATTTAAAATAAAAAAAATAGGAATTCTTGAACATATGAGTTTTCCCGTTAACAAAGTTTTGTCAGCTTTAAAATGTCTTCCTAATAAAACTTCTAAAACCCCTGACGGATTTCCTGCCTATTTTTTTAGGAAAATAGCTTGTGTTATTGCAAAACCATTATCCCATTTGTTTCAGTTATCTTTTGATTCTGGTGTTTTGCCTTTTGATTGGAAATTTGCTTTGGTAATTCCTCTGTATAAAAAAGGATCTAAGTCCAATAAATCAAACTATCGTCCAATATCGTTAACTTCTTTTGCATGTAAAGTTATGGAAAGAATGGTTAAAGATGAACTCTCAGTCTTTTTTCAAAATGTCTTGTCTAGGTGCCAATTCGGCTTCAAGGCTAAGAGTTCCACCATTTTGCAATTACTACTAACCTTTAACGATTGGACTTTAGCTTTGAAAAACAAAAAGAGTACAGATATAATTTATTTAGATTTTGCAAAAGCGTTTGACATGGTTTCGCACGAAAAACTTTTGTATAAATTAGAAAAGTATGGAGTAACTGGAAGATTTCTCAAATGGATTGAGTCTTTTTTAACTGAACGAAGTTTCAAAGTAATAGTTAATGACCAAGAATCCTCTTCATTTGATGTTACCAGTTCAGTTCCTCAAGGTTCTGTCTTAGGGCCGTTTCTCTTTTTAATTTACATTAATGACTTAGCAGACTGCGTCAAACATGCAAATATAAAAATGTTTGCAGACGACGCAAAGGTTTATATTAGCTATTCTCCTGACGAAAAAAATGAAAAAACTATGCTTTTACAAAAAGATCTTGACATGATTGCAGAATGGTCCAAAAACTGGCAACTTCAGTTATCGGAAAATAAGTGTGAGATATTGCAAATAAGTTCTATAAGAGAATCAGAAACTAGTAACTACTACATTTATGGCAAAATGCTTAATAGATCAAATTTAGTGAAAGATCTTGGAATTTTCGTCTCAGACAAATTAAAATTTTCAGACCACTGTGCCTCCATTTCAAAAAAAGCCGCTAGAATTTTATCTTTAATTTTTAGAACATTTAATTCTCAATGCAGCCAATCCTTGCTGAAGGCATATGTCACTTACGTTCGTCCAATTTTGGAGTATGGAAGTGTACTATGGAATCCTTATTTAAAACAAGATATTTCTTTAATTGAGCGTGTTCAGCGTAATTTTACGCGTAGATTGTTTAAAAAATGTAATATGCGTTACGTTGACTATGAGGAAAGATTGCGAATTCTTAAATTAGATAAACTTAGTTATCGTCGCGACATTATTGATCTTACAGAGTGTTATAAAATAATTCATGGAATAACACCAATTGATCGTAATGAGCTTTTTTCTTTTAATCATAATCCCACTAGAGGTCATTCTTTAAAATTAAAAGTTCAAAAAAATAGAATAAACGTTCGTAAATTCTTTTTTTCAAACAGAATTGTTTCAAAATGGAATAAGCTTTCAGAAGAACAAGTATTAGCCACTTCAATAGTTAAATTCAAAAAAAGCCTAGGGTTGACTCATATTAGTGCCTAATTTTTTAGGCCTTTGGGTCAGTTTCTAATAGCCTATAATTTTTACTCCATATATTGTTGTTATTTGTTTGACTTGTTATATATTATTACCGTGATCGGTTTGCTAGTTGATTGGATATATTTTATGATGTTATATTCGTTGGTTGTTAGAAATAAATAAATAAATAAATAAATAAAAAAGCATTTACGAGTTGATTTTGCTATTATTTAAAAAAATGTAATGTTTTATATTAATTTTAATTGACTCGTTTATTTTACTTTTTACTTCTGTTACATGAATATTGTAAATTTTTTAGTTGCATAAGCTATTTATTTATTGCATAGCTATTTATATAAAAAATGATTTCTTTTCATACTGTTTATAGTGTTCGTACTTTTCTTAATTATTACCGCTTCATCAAAAATTTTTCCCACGCAGATGTTTTTTCCCCACAGATTACCTGTTTACGTAACAAAAAACATTTTTTAATTGTGGGGCCCTTTTTTCATGGGCGGGTGCGTTGCTTCATAGTTTCTCAGCGTTTTTAGACTAGTGGGCCTTTTTTTCGCAGGTGCATTTTTTCTAGGGTGCGTTCTTTCCTTTTGACTTTTTTTCCCGCCATGGGGCCCTTTTTTCATAGGCGGGTACGTTTTTTTATAGTTTTTTGGCGTTTTTACACTAATCGGGCCCTTTTTTCGCAGGTGCATTTTTTCTAGGGAGCTTTTTTGCACAAAACCTTGGTTAACATGTTTTCAAGTAAGAGATAAAGCTCTGGATCTTAAAATTTCTTCTAACGAATTTCAAGACAATAATGTGTTATAATAATAAATTGGGAAATAAATAAAATATATTGGGCATACATGGGCAAGTTGGTCCGGAGTGGGGGGGGGGTTAAACCCCAAATTAGGGGGGGGGGGTTAAAATCCGAAAAACGCAAAATACCCATATCGTTTTTTTTCTGGAGTGCATTTTACCCATATCGTTTTTCGATTTTGAAGGAAAAATAGGTTAAAAACACTAATTTTAGGTCAAAAAGCCCTTTTTATTGCATTTTTGAGCTTTTTATTGCTTAAAACATTCATTTTGACCTCAAAACTTAAGTTTGGAGGCAGTTAGAAGTCATTTTAAAGACATTTTTTTTCTTCATTTTTCCAAAATTGGGGGGGTTAACTTTTTCTTCCCCCCCCACTTCTGAGTGGGGGGGGGGTTAAACCCCACTTCTCAGAATTTGGGGGGGGGGTTAACCCCCCAACCCCCCCCCCGTGCCCATGTATGATATTGGGTATATATATAATTGGGTATAATAATAAATTAAGTATGAGCATCAATCACATTACAAATACACGAAAAAAACAATAAAAAACCTTCTGTTGGTAAATGGTGGTTGTTTTTTCCTGCAACTGGGCTGGGTGCCCTTGGTAAAATGGGGCGATGACTTGAATTTGATTTTATATAAACTGGCTTATCCATTAAGTTAAAGCGTGGATGAGGGCATGAACTTTTGTTGACGCAATTCTTTAGACAGCCCCTTTTGTGACCTAGAAATCTTTAAATTATTATAGCAGACCTGTGCACGGTCTGGAAATGCCCCCCCCCCCACTTTATTGAAGGATTTGCCCCCTCCCCCGACAAAAAGTGAAAAAGTATCCTGAAATCATGACGCCATTTTTTACCTCTAATGACTCCATCATCGCGATTTTTTTGCAGTTTTTAGCCTATTTCAATGCAATTTAAGACATTTAAAACCTATTTTTACCTTATTTTGCCTTTTTTTGTCCCTTCCTTTTCTCTTTTTTTTTCACCCCTGCTTGCCCCCTCCGTTTCAAAAAAGTTGCCCCCCCATTTTGGAATTGCCCCCCAATAAAACCCCCGGGGGAAAATGCACAGGTCTGTTATAGTATATTTTTATTGTTTTATTTATTTATTTATTTATTATATTTATTTTTATTTTTATTGTAACCAATGATTTTTTAAAAATTACTACAGAAGTAAATTTTAATGGTGATGAACAAAAAATAACGATTTTTGTTACTAAAGCTGAATTTTATTTTTCTTAGAATGAATTATAGATATGGTTGTTGATATCATTTTAAGTTACCGGTATATATTTTTTTAAACAGTTTTTTGAGGCGCATCACTTTATTTCTTCAACTTAACTAAAAAAGTCCTCAAATACAAATTTTCAGTTCATTACTTATTATTATGTTAATTATTATTATTCGATTCAAGAAATCGAATAATAACTTTTTCTTTAATCTTTCGGCTTAAATACCCTGGCCGCCTGGCACATGAGTCAAATCGGCTGATATTCCAGACGTCCAAGAATGTGTAAGTGGGAGAAAGAAACTTAAGAAGAATTTACAAAGTTAAATTGTGGACTTTAGATTATTTAAATAAAAGGATATTATGAGGATAGAACCCGCGTTTTACACCACCAACCAAACTTGATTTTCACATTTTTTCAAAAAAAACAAGAAACAGGAAGTTCCTCACATAAACCATTCGAATAAATTAGTTTTTGTGATTCTAATATAGCAATCATTCTTACCTTCTTTTATTATCCACATAACCGTTTCCGTTGAGATTCCGGTGTAGCGATTAATATCAGGCAAATTAAGAAATCTGCTTAAATTAAAAACAATCTAAAAAGGGGATAAGTTTCTTAATGTTAATAGCCAATTATGAATTGCCATAATAGCTTTTATTAACTGACTTTTGCTCTCAATTTTTTGCGTTACCATACATTGGCAAGTTGGTTCGAAAGGGGATGGATTTTTTTAATTTTGAACAAAAAAAGCTAATTACAATTAAAATGTGTTAAATAAAAATGTATTTAATGGAAAACTTTAATAAAACAAAGCTAAAAATTTTTTTCGACAGCGGAAAATTTTTTTAAAAAATTTTTTAAAAAAAGGTAAAAGGTAAAAATTTATATTTAGTAAGAAATTTAAATTTTTAATTTATTAAGAAACTGATCCCTGCTTGGCGTCTTCGTGGAGTGGCCTTCCTTCAAACATACTTTGGACATTCACTCGCTTTGATTGGTTTTTCTTTTTAATCTAAACATAAATTTAATTGAGGATCTGAAAATTAAGAACAATAGTTCATGTTATTCAGTATTATATTAAACAATTTCCGTCAATCAATTTAATTTTGAAAAAATACCATGAAAAAAATACTGGTTATTAAAGGAGCACTGTAACCCAGAAATAAAGCACCCGAACGGAGCAAATGACCAATAACTTTTATTTATTACGTTATTAGTATTATTTGTAAAACTTAAATTCAACATTTTAACTACTTATTAACTATTTTAACGCTTAGAAACCTTAAAAGTATTTTTGTTTAGTATTTTTCCATTTATTTGGCTAATTAACATAAGTTCTTTGATCAACTGGAAACGAACAATTTAAAAAATATATAAAAAATAACAATACTTAAATGTTTTACTTTATTTTTTCATTAATAAATGATTTTTTAACTATTTTTAAAACAAATTAAATAAACAAATTGTATTAATTGTTTGAAAAATCTTTCTCGTGTTTTTGTTGTCAGACTAAAAAAATTGGGGTTCATTATCCACATACAAACCTAGAGCTTTAGTCCCCATTATAAAAGCTAAACTCACCATAAAGGTAACCTACCCATAAGCTTGTCTAAACTCCCCATAACTAAAATGCGTATGTGGAAGTGGAACACCTTTGGTGCAAATTTTTTAAAGCAAAAAAAACAGCATTCTTAAAGAATAATCGATGGGTAAAACAAAAAAATTATTATGATAAAGTTTTGTTTGATTTTTAGGTTTAGCTTAGGTTTAAAAAATAAGGTTTTTAGTCTTGAAGAACAAACTCATGATAGTGTTTTACTTGATTTTTTTGGGCACTTGATTTTTTAGGTTTCACTTAGACTTAAAAAATTCTCAACAATTCATGATTTTAATCGCAAAATAACTGTAAGGAATATCGCGAGTGCAGCTGCAGCACATCTGATGCAAAATCTCGTTCAAAACAAGAAGAGACTATTCTTTCAGAACATTAAGTAATTATTTATCAATATGAATAATCGCAAGTTATGCAAACATTTTAAACAAACCTTATTTTTATAAAACAAATAAAATGCAAAATTAATAAAAAAAGTTTTTTGTAAAAGTTTTTAAACATTAAAATAGTTAATAAGTGCTTAAATTGTTTAAGTGAAGCTGTATAGAAAATAATAATAACGTAAGAAATAGACATCTTTAAAAAGAAAAAAATAAAAAAAAAAAAAAAAAAAAAAAGAAAAAAAAAAAAAATAATTAGGAAAAAAAAAAAAAAAAAAAAAAAAAAAAAAAAAAAAAAAAAAAAAAACAAAAAAAAAAAAACGAAAAAAAAAGAGAAAAAAACAAAAAAAAAAAAGAAGAAAAAAAAAACACCCCCCCCCCCCCCCCTGTCATGGGTGCCTTATTTCCGTAAACCAAAGGAATTACCCTTCAATACTTGGCCAATTGGCTAATTTACAAATTTATAAATTTCATTTACAAATACAAATTAATACAAACAATGTAGCATTGGTGCCAAGACACTTACATTACTAATTTTGAATTAATTATGTTTTGTATTGTGTTAAAAAAGCAGTCCGTTACGGATGCCACCACGCGTTCTTTGGCGCCCGGAACGAACTGCCCATACAAAACATATCTAACTCAAAATTGGTATGTGACTTTCTTGGCACCAAGGATACATTTTTTTAAATTTGAGCCTGATCGGCCAAGAATTAAAGGAGTAGTTCATTCCGGGCGCCATAAGAGTTTGATTAATGACAGTGATTAATTAATTAAGTGACAATGATTAATTTAGAAAATGTTAAAAGGTTTTTAAAATAAATTTGAACATAGGAGTTTGTGAACTTTATTTCGGTAGGTACATAATAGTATTTTATTAACAAAACAGGGCAGTTATGATCCAATATTTTTTGTGATTTAGAGCCATCATATCCACAAAAAAACTTTTAAATATCCAGGGGAAAAATTAATAAATTCTTTTCAAAACTTTGCAGTATTTAAATTATCGCAGTATCGTCACACTGTTATAGAAGACAGAAAATCGGTAGAATTGATAGAAAATTAGTAATAAAAGTAATTAGTTTTGTAAACTTTCTTTATTGTTAAAGGAAATCCGTTTCCATGATCTCCTTTTCCCCGGTTACTGCGATGTCACCTTCGTCCCGCGATGGTAGTATTTTCCTGAGCATAGTGGTGTGTAAACTTCATCGCGATAACTCTACGTATCACCTACTTAACTTACTTCAGTATCATAATGAAAAAGAAAAGAATCGTTATTGCTGCCAAATGCACGTTTTCTTTAGTGCGCCAGTCTCAGTGACCGAGCAAATTGAAATAGTTAAAGCTGGTGCGTTGAGTCGGTAGCAATTATTCAATTAGTAATAACAAATACGTACCACCATACATGGGCACGGGGGGGGGGTTGGGGGGTTAACCCCCCAAATTCTGAGAAGGGGGTTTTTAACCCCCCCACTCAGAAGTTGGGGGGGAGAAAAAGTTAACCCCCCCTAATTCTGGAAAAATGAAGAAAAAATGTCTTTAAAATGACTTCTAGTTCTAACTGCCTCCAAACTTAAGTTTTGAGGTCAAAATGAATGTTTTAAGCAATAAAAAGCTCAAAAATGCAATAAAAAGGGCTTTTTGACCTAAAATTAGCGTTTTTTACCTATTTTTCCTTAAAAATCGAAAAACGATATGGGTAAAATGCACTCCAGAAAAAAAAAACGATATAGGTATTTTGCGTTTCTCGGATTTTAACCCCCCCCCTAATTTGGGGTTTAACCCCCCCACACTCCGGACCAACTTGCCCATGTATGCGTACCACCTAGACTTAAGTGGTACATACATAATCTCAACAGCAGTTTAATTTTTTATTAATATATCATGATGGTCAGGGAAGATAATCACTACTGTCTTGGAACGAATGTTTCACATTGCTAACCGAAGGAAAAAGGTGATTAAGGCAATGGTTTAATTAATTTAGAGTTCTAGCAAAAGACAGCTAAAACTGATTCTGGCTAAATTTTCGAGTCATTTGGTTTTTAGTTTAATGTTTTTTTTTTCGCCAAAAAAGAACCTCGATCACCCAAACAAACTTTCTATTTAAAATAAAATTATTGATGTAAATACCTCGATTTTGTCAATCCAAGGCGGTTCTTTTATGTTCAACGCGTTCTGTAGAGATTCCGACGAAGAATTAGATTCAAGAATCAAGGCAAAATAAATCAACGCAATAACACCGTTAATAAATAATTACCATTATGTTTGGGTTGTGTCATTTGGGTTGCAGTAAAGAAGGGAAAAGGGGGAACGCCCTCAAATTTAAAATTTCCTTGTCACCCCCCGAAAATATTTTGGGCTGTCTAATAAAATGTTTAGGCATACCCCACTCCACCAATTTGTATAATAATGTAATAATTGAAACATAACATGTTTCAATGTTGCCCGCTAGGTTCCCCTGAGGTTGGGTGACAGGAAAAAGGGGTATGCTGAAAAATTTCACCACCTGAGGAGGCGTCCAAAAACCTATTTTAGCCTTTTTTAGTACTGTGTGTAGGCAACCCTCGATTTTAAGGTGGGTTTTTTTCTATATGATTCAGAACAAAGATTGACATTGTAATGCAATGACTTTTAAAACTGAAAAAAAAAGATTTTCGTGGAAAACTACCTAAAATTTTGCCGTCTTCGGCGGACGTACAAGCCTACTTCTTATTGGTACCACCCTGCTCCTCTACAAAAAATTCCAAAAGGTGTTGTCAACCAACGAATATGCCGTGTATACTCATTTTAAAATTAAAAAAAAAGAAAAAGTGTAGTTGAAATAAATGTACAATAAAACATATCTTAAAAAAATAACAATACTGAAAACTGCTCAACCCAACCATCTGCTTCCTCTGTTAGTAAAATTGTTATATTACATTCGGTTTTTTCCTATTTAGTTATTTATTGCAACCCGTGTGAATAACTTGTCTTCTTGAATAAATTAAATTATAATCGTTACGTTCGTTGGCGTTAATATAATTTTGTAACACTAAAACAATAATTGATATTTTTTTGACAAACGCTGCTATTTTAGATTTATTTTGCCGTCGTACGATTGCTCTCATTGGTCGAGTTTCCATCCGAAATCGTACAAACCAATTTCGCGGAGGAGCAGGGCTCCAGTTTAGCTTCAGCGGTGAAGAGGTCCGGCTGCTTTTCTGACGTCATCGGGTCCTGGTTCAGAAAAACGGAAGTATCATCGGAAACGCTCTCGGTACAACTAACAGTTCCATTTATTTCGCCGAAATTAAAGCCTGGGTCTTCAGATTTAGATTGTTGTGCGGTTATAAAACCGTGACTAGGGGACGATTCTGAAGGAACTAAGCAGTCAAAAGACGTCTTCTTAGCCTCTGCAGGGAAACAATTAAGAGTATTGTTAGAGGCATAAGTTCCTTCAATATACAGGGAGAATTTTTAAGGTAACCACTTGATTAAGTAAGGTATTCCCGTCCTCAGAATAAGAAGGCTTGGAGAGTAACTGGATCAGATTCTTGTTTTACATCAGACAGCAAAGAACTGTCGGAAATCTGCAGGTCTTTAGGTCTTAATGGATCCGACTGAGTAATCTTTAAGAAACGTTTATAAATAATAATATTCCTTTTTTAATCATATTTTTTCCACGTTAATTAATTAGTTGAGTATTTTACTAGTCAAATATACCTAGTTTTTACATTGTTCTTTCTTATCCCATCCTATCACATACTGGAAATTTATAACGTTAAAAATAACTTTTCAGAGATAAATTTTAAAGGTTTTTTAAAAATAAATTGCGAAAAATGACAAAAAAAGTAACCGAAGGTATTTTGCAAGAGTAAACAAACTATTTTATTTTTTCAAACTCATTTAAAATTAAATTTAAAAGTAATTTTTTTTGATTTGTATTTTTTACATTTTATAAATTGTCACCTTCTTTTGCATTTTCACTCTTGTTCTTTTCTAATTTGTTTTTTTTTCTTTTCGATAGAATTTTTATTCTTTTTTTTGATCTTAATAACATAATTTTTGGGGGGTTTTGGGGGTGGGTTGGGGTTGTGGTGGGTTTATTTGGGTTTTTTTGTTTGTGGTTTTTTTTTTTTTTTTTTTGGTTTTGTTGGGGGTTATTTGTTTTTTCTTTGTTTTTTTTTTTTTTTTTTTTTTTTTTTTTTTTTTTTTGTTTTTTTTTTTTTTTTTTTTTCTTTTTTCTTTTTTTTTCTTTTTTTCTTTTTTTCTTTTTTCTCTTCTTTTTTTCCTCTTTTTTCTCTTCCTTTTTGTTCCCATTGGGGGGGGGGTTTGTTCTACTCCCTTCAGTTTGTTTTTTTGTTTTCTTTTTTTTTCCTCCCGCTTTTTTCTCGGCTTCTTTATTTTTTGCCTTTTGTTTTGTTTTTGGTGTTGTTTTTTTTGTTTTTTTTTGGGAAATTTTGTAGTTGTTTGTTTGTATGGGGGGGTTTTTTTATTTTTTTTTTTTGTTTTTAGGGTGAAAAGGGAGTACAGCCTCACCTGACCTCAAAGTGGTGAAGAACATACGTCTTAAATACGGTATGGTGTCGTTATCTGGAGTCATAAGTGGGCTGGAACCAGGGAAATTGTGCCCTTCATATCTCAAATAAAATCTTTAACACATTTATTTTAAAATTTATCGGGGACATGCACACGGTTTCAAAATTTAGGTAATCCCGGCACAAGAAATTTTCAAAAAATATATTTTTTAAATTTTTTTAAGGGTTCGATTCGAACCCCCCACCCTGTTCCTGGACCTTCTCCTTCCTAAAAAAATTTTGGCCTTTTACGTGAGGGTGGACCCTTCTTAGGCTAACTAAACATAATTAAAATCAACTTTTTGTCCTAGATTTTGATAATTTTTTTGTGAAAACATCTCCGCCATCAATAACTTATAAAAGGTTTTTCGTTAAAATATTTTAACTGTTTCAGAAGATATGACCCTCTAAAATTTTTTTTTTTGATATTAAATGAAGAAAAAACTAATTCGGTGCTTGAAAGACTGCTCAATAAAATATACAATTTTAATTTACAAACTGATTCACGTAAAACAACGGCGTTTTTTTAAACTTTTTTTGATACTTGATTGTTAAGATTGATGCACGGTATTTTCTGAAATATTGCGTTTTTTTACAAAAACTGCATTTTTGGGCAAAATTTAGGAATGATTTATCGCGGAAACTTAACAAGTGAGTAAGGGTTTAAAAATTGTGAACAAATAGCTCGTGACAATTATACCTCTTAGTGTGGTTTCCAATCCAATGTTAAATATTCTGCTGAAATTACCATTAAGTTTGCCGCACATTTTTGCCTACACTTCGTGTTTTTTTGCCTAAAAATTAGCAGGTTTTTGTACGGCAAAAAAAAGCAAAAAGTGTTGCTTTTTTTTGTTTTGACTGAACCATTTGTAACTTTTATTTTTAAATCCATTGGGAAAAATTTTAGAGTAATATCTTCTGAACCACAGAAAGTAATTTAACAAAAAAATAGGCCTAAGGTGGGCACGTGCGGCAAAGGTAAAATCATTCATATCGAAGACAAAAAGTTTTTGGGTAACTGACTTAATTTCGGCCACTTTTTTTAATTTTTTTGGATAAGTTTTTTCGGGTTTTTCCAATCGACCCAAAATTTGGTCTAAAAATCAAAAGATAGCTATTTTTGTTATTCCAGTGCAAATTTTTGAAAGTTCTGTTACACTTAAAGATCAGTGGAGGTTTAAATTTGTTTTTTATAGTGGCCGAAATTAAGGCGCGAGCCATTAACTTCGACCACCTAAAAAACTGGCTATAACTATTGCCAAAACGAACAATAAAAATTTTTAAAGGTTGAAAGTTTATCCTTAGGTATGGCTCTTAGTACATATAACTTAATTTTTTCTTGTTTGCAAACTTTAATAGTTATTAGCAAGACTTTAAATAATTATGTTAAAACCTGAAAAAACAAGTTTTAATAACTCGTATTTCTTTGTTCAATTTTTATTTTTGGCTTAAAAAACGTCAAAAAAAGTCAAACGAGCAAAAAAATTCTTTATAAATACGGTAGTACGATGATATTTAAAAACAGCAAAAAACGGCAGGTTCTTTCACCTAAAATTTAAGGTGACCAAAATTAACGGAATCTTAAAAAGCGCAGTTAGTTAAACGCATTGCAAAGTGATTTAAAAAAAATATCAAAACATGAAAATTAACAATTTTGAGCCTTAAATTTAAGATATTTTAAGGTTATATATTGCTTCGTTCTAAATTTGATGCAGTTTAAACACAAAGCAAAAATTAAGAAAATCACAAAAAATTCAGTTTTTGTATGAAAATGTTGATAATGTAGAATAACAAAAAAAAACTTTTGCAAAAACACTTTATTCAACTTTAATCCACTTACTTGTGCTATTTCTTTTTTGTTTTAAAAATAAGCCAATTTTCTAACAACCTAAATTGTTGGCCGAAATTAAGGCCTGGTCGAAATTAAGTCGGATACCCTACTTCGCATTGTACCTTTAAATTAAATTGGGATTTTTGTTTTTATATAATAATTTTGGCAATTTCTGTAAAAATTAACATTAATAAAATAAAATAAACATTTTGCTGCAATTTATTTTTTGTATTAAACCAAACAGCTTTTTTTAAATAATTTAACTGTTTTTTAGCTCAGATATTCTTCGAGAAATTGAAAGAACAAGAGGAAAATGCAAAAGAAGGTGCGTTTATAAAATGTTCCAAATCTTACTTTTAAATTTAATTTTAAATGAGTTTGAAAAAATAAAATAGTTTGTTTACTCTGGCAAAATACCTTCGGTTACTTTTCTTTGTCATTTTTCGCAATTTATTTTTAAAAAACCTTTAAAATTTATCTCTGAAAAGTTATTTTTAACGTTATAAATTTCCAGTATGTGATAGGATTGGGATAAGAAAGAACAATGTAAAAACTAGGTATATTTGACTAGTAAAATACTCAACTAATTAATTAACGTGGAAAAAATAGTGATTAAAAAAGGAATATTATTATTTATAAACGTTTCTTAAAGATTACTCAGTCGGATCCATTGAAGCACCTAAAGACCTGCAGATTTCCGACAGTTCTTTGCTGTCTGATGTAAAACAAGAATCTGATGGCCAGTTACTCTCCAAGCCTTCTTATTCTGAGGACGGGAATACCTTACTTAATCAAGTGGTTACCTTAAAAATTCTCCCTGTATATGTGAAGGAAGTCTGTAGTGCCTCTAACAATACTCTTAATTGTTTCCCTGCAGAGGCTAAGAAGACGTCTTTTGACTGCTTAGTTCCTTCAGAATCGTCTCCTAGTCACGGTTTTATAACCGCACAACAATCTAAATCTGAAGACCCAGGCTTTAATTTCGGCGAAATAAATGGAACTGTTAGTTGTACCGAGAGCGTTTCCGATGATACTTCCGTTTTTCTGAACCAGGACCCGATGACGTCAGAAAAGCAGCCGGACCTCTTCACCGCTGAAGCTAAACTGGAGCCCTGCTCCTCCGCGAAATTGGTTTGTACGATTTCGGATGGAAACTCGACCAATGAGAGCAATCGTACGACGGCAAAATAAATCTAAAATAGCAGCGTTTGTCAAAAAAATATCAATTATTGTTTTAGTGTGTACAAAATTATATTAACGCCAACGAACGTAACGATTATAATTTAATTTATTCAAGAAGACAAGTTATTCACACGGGTTGCAATAATAACTAAATAGGAAAAAACCGAATGTAATATAACAATTTTACTGACAGAGGAAGCAGATGGTTGGGTTGAGCAGTTTTCAGTATTGTTATTTTTTTAAGATATGTTTTATTGTACATTTATTTCAACTACACTTTTTCTTTTTTTTTAATTTTAAAATGAGTATACACGGCATATTCGTTGGTTGACAACACCTTTTGGAATTTTTTGGAGAGGAGCAGGGTGGTACCAATAAGAAGTAGGCTTGTACGTCCGCCGAAGACGGCAAAATTTTAGGTAGTTTTCCACGAAAATCTTTTTTTTTCAGTTTTAAAAGTCATTGCATTACAATGTCAATCTTTGTTCTGAATCATATAGAAAAAAACCCACCTTAAAATCGAGGGTTGCCTACACACAGTACTAAAAAAGGCTAAAATAGGTTTTTGGACGCCTCCTCAGGTGGTGAAATTTTTCAGCATACCCCTTTTTCCTGTCACCCAACCTCAGGGGAACCTAGCGGGCAACATTGAAACATGTTATGTTTCAATTATTACATTATTATACAAATTGGTGGAGTGGGGTATGCCTAAACATTTTATTAGACAGCCCAAAATATTTTCGGGGGGTGACAAGGAAATTTTAAATTTGAGGGCGTTCCCCCTTTTCCCTTTACTGCAACCCAAATGACACAACCCAAACATAATGGTAATTATTTATTAACGGTGTTATTGCGTTGATTTATTTTGCCTTGATTCTTGAATCTAATTCTTCGTCGGAATCTCTACAGAACGCGTTGAACATAAAAGAACCGCCTTGGATTGACAAAATCGAGGTATTTACATCAATAATTTTATTTTAAATAGAAAGTTTGTTTGGGTGATCGAGGTTCTTTTTTGGCGAAAAAAAAACATTAAACTAATAACCAAATGACTCGAAAATTTAGCCAGAATCAGTTTTAGCTGTCTTTTGCTAGAACTCTAAATTAATTAAACCATTGCCTTAATCACCTTTTTCCTTCGGTTAGCAATGTGAAACATTCGTTCCAAGACAGTAGTGATTATCTTCCCTGACCATCATGATATATTAATAAAAAATTAAACTGCTGTTGAGATTATGTATGTACCACTTAAGTCTAGGTGGTACGCATACATGGGCAAGTTGGACCGGAGTGGGGGGGGGGGTCAAACCCCAAATTCGGGGGGGGGGTTAAAATCCGAGAAACGCATTTTATTTCATATATATTGTTTTTTTTTAGAATGCATTTTACCCATATCGTTTTTCGATTTTAAAGGATAAATAGGTAAAAAAACGCTAATTTTAGGTCAAAAAGCCCTTTTTATCGCATTTTTATTTTTATTGCTTAAAACACCCATTTTGACTTCAAAACATAAGTTAAGTTTGGAGGCAGTTAGAACTAGAAGTCATTTTAAAGACATTTTTTCTTAATTTTTCCAGAATTAGGGGGGTTCGCTTTTTCTCCCCCCAACTTATCAAGTGGGGGGGGCTAAAAACCCCCTTCTCAGAATTTAAGAGGATTAACCCCCAACCCCCCCCCCGTGCCCATGTATGGTGGTACGTATTTGTTATTACTAATTGAATAATTGCTACCGACTCAACGCACCAGCTTTAACTATTTCAATTTGCTCGGTCACTGAGACTGGCGCACTAAAGAAAACGTGCATTTGGCAGCAATAACGATTCTTTTTTTTTTTCATTATGATACTGAAGTAAGTTAAGTAGGTGATACGTAGAGTTATCGCGATGAAGTTTACACACCACTATGCTCAGGAAAATACTACCATCGCGGGACGAAGGTGACATCGCAGTAACCGGGGAAAAGGAGATCATGGAAACGGATTTCCTTTAACAATAAAGAAAGTTTACAAAACTAATTACTTTTATTACTAATTTTCTATCAAATTCTACCGATTTTCTGTCTTCTATAACAGTGTGACGATACTGCGATAATTTAAATACTGCAAAGTTTTTGAAAAAAATTTATTAATTTTTCCCCTGGATATTTAAAAGTTTTTTTGTGGATATGATGGCTCCAAATCACAAAAAATATGGATAAATAACTGCCCTGTTTTGTTAATAAAATACTATTATGTACCTACCGAAATAAAGTTCACAAACTCCTATGTTCAAATTTATTTTAAAAACCTTTTAACATTTTCTAAATTAATCATTGTCACTTAATTAATTAATCACTGTCATTAATCAAACTTTTATGGCGCCCGGAATGAACTACTCCTTTAATACTTGGCCGATCGGGCTCAAATTTAAAAAAATGTATCCTTGGTGCCAAGAAAGTCACATACCAATTTTGAGTTAGATTATGTTTTGTATAGGTAGTACGCTTCCGGGCGCCAAAGAACGCGTGGTGGCACCCGTAACAAACTGCTTTCTTAATACAATACAAAACATAATTAATTCAAAATTATTAATGTAAGTGTCTTTGGCACCAATGATACATTGTTTGTATTAATTTGTATTTGTAAATGAAATTTATAAATTTGTAAATTATCCAATTGGCCAAGTATTGAAGGGTAATTCCTTTGGTTTACGGAAATAAGGTTTTTAGTTTTCAAGAACAAACTCATGATAGTTTTTTATTTGATTTTTTTTTGGGGTTTCACTTAGACTTAAAAAATTCTCAACAATTCATGATTTTAATCGCAAAATAACTGTAAGGAATATCGCGAGTGCAGCTGCAACACATCTGATGCAAAATCTCGTTCAAAACAACAAGACTCTCAAACATCATAATTATTTATCAATATGAATAATCGCAAGTTATGCAAACATTTTAAACAAACCTTATTTTTATAAAACAAATAAAATGCAAAATTAACAAAAAAAAAGTTTTTTGTAAAAGTTTTCAAACATTAAAATAGTTAATAAGTGCTTAAATTGTTTAAGTGAACCTGTATAGAAAATAATAATAACGTAAGAAATAGACATCTTTTGTCATGGGTGCCTTATTTCCGTAAACCAAAGGAATTACCCTTCAATACTTGGCCAATTGGATAATTTACAAATTTATAAATTTCATTTACAAATACAAATTAATACAAACAATGTAGCATTGGTGCCAAGACACTTACATTACTAATTTTGAATTAATTATGTTTTGTATTGTATTAAGAAAGCAGTCCGTTACGGGTGCCACCACGCGTTCTTTGGCGCCCGGAACGAACTACCCATACAAAACATAATCTAACTCAAAATTGGTATGTGACTTCTTGGCACCAAGGATACATTCTTTAAATTTGAGCCTGATCGGCCAAGATATTAAAGAGGGTAGTTCATTCCGGGCGACATAAGAGTTTAATTAATGACAGGGATTAATTAATTAAGTGACAATGATTAATTTAGAAAATGTTAAAAGGTTTTTAAAATAAATTTGAACATAGGAGTTTGTGAACTTTATTTCGGTAGGTACATAATAGTATTTTATTAACAAAACAGGGCAGTTATGATCCAATATTTTTTGTGATTTAGAGCCATCATATGATCCACAAAAAAACTTTTAAATATCCAGGGGAAAAATTAATAAATTCTTTTCAAAACTTTGCAGTATTTAAATTATCGCAGTATCGTCACACTGTTATACAAGACAGAAAATCGGTAGAATTGATAGAAAATTAGTAATAAAAGTAATTAGTCTTGTAAACTTTCTTTATTGTTAAAGGAAATCCGTTTCCATGATCTCCTTTTCCCCGGTTACCGCGATGTCACCTTCGTCCCGCGATGGTAGTATTTTCCTGACCATAGTGGCGTGTAAACTTCATCGCGATAACTCTACGTATCACCTACTTAACTTCAGTATCATAATGAAAAAGAAAAGAATCGTTATTGCTGCCAAATGCACGTTTTCTTTAGTGCGCCAGTCTCAGTGACCGAGCAAATTGAAATAGTTAAAGCTGGTGCGTTGAGTCGGTAGCAAGCAATTATTCAATTAGTAATAACAAATACGTACCACCATACATAAGCACGGGGGGGGTTAACCCTCCCAAATTCTGAGAAGGGGGGTTTTTAACCCCCCCCCCCCCACTCAGAAGTGGGGGGGGGGAGAAAAAGTTAACCCCCCCTAATTCTGGAAAAATGAAGAAAAAAATGTCTTTAAAATGACTTCTAACTGCCTCCAAACTTAATTTTTGAGGTCAAAATGAATGTTTTAAGCAATAAAAAGCTCAAAAATGCAATAAAAAGGGCTTTTTGACCTAAAATTAGCGTTTTTTACCTATTTTTTCTTTAAAATCGAAAAACCATTTAGGTAAAATGCACTCCAGAAAAAAAACGATATAGGTATTTTGCGTTTCTCGGATTTTAAACCCCCCTAATTTGGGGTTTAACCCCCCCACACTCCGGACCAACTTGCCCATGTATGCGTACCACCTAGACTTAAGTGGTACATACATAATCAGACAGCAGTTTAATTTTTTATTAATATATCATGATGGTCAGGGGGAGATAATCACTACTGTCTTGGAACGAATGTTTCACATTGCTAACCGAAAGGAAAAGGTGATTAAGGCAATGGTTAAATTAATTTAGAGTTCTAGCAAAAGACAGCTAAAACTGATTCTGGCTAAATTTTCGAGTCATTTGGTTATTAGTTTTAATGTTTTTTTTTCGCCGAAAAAGAACCTCCAAATTTACACCAAACAAACTTTCTATTTAAAATAAAATTATTGATGTAAATACCTCGATTTTGTCAATCCAAGGCGGTTCTTTTATGTTCAACGCGTTCTGTAGAGATTCCGACGAAGAATTAGATTCAAGAATCAAGGCAAAATAAATCAACGCAATAACACCGTTAATAAATAATTACCATTATGTTTGGGTTGTGTCATTTGGGTTGCAGTATCAAGAGGGAAAAGGGGAAACGCCCTCAAATTTAAAATTTCCTTGTCACCCCCAGAAATATTTTGGGCTGTCTAATAAAATGTTTAGGCATACCCCACTCCACCAATTTGTATAATAATGTAATAATTGAAACATAACATGTTTCAATGTTGCCCGCTAGGTTCCCCTGAGGTTGGGTGAAAGGAAAAAGGGGTATGCTGAAAAATTTCACCACCTGAGGAGGCGTCCAAAAACCTATTTTTAGCCTTTTTTAGTACTGTGTGTAGGCAACCCTCGATTTTAAGGTGGGTTTTTTTCTATATGATTCAGAACAAAGATTGACATTCATAGGTGTTTTTGGTCGGGTCCGCTAGGGGGGGGGTCCACCCCCGGGTGGAAGGCCAAAATTTTTTAGGGGGGGGGGGGTCCGGCCCCCCTTGCTTTTTAGGGGTCCAGGGGGGCCCGGACACCCTGGCTTTTTAGGGGGGGTCGACCCCAGATGTGAGATTTCAAATTTACGGGGGGTTAGGGGGGGTCTAATTTTTAGCAAAATTTTTTTAACTCAATAATTTAAGTGTTTTTAGGTCTAATATTGAATTTTATGTATTAAAACAGCCTAGGCCTAAAAAATGTATTTAAACACTGTTTTTAACTAGAAACCCGTATTTTGACAGTAAATAAAAAATATACTTCCAAGTTGGTCGGGAGGGGGGGGGGGAGGGGGGTCAGCCTCACTCAGGGGAAGATCAGGCCGGACCGCTCTCAAGCTGGGGGGGGGGGGGGGGGGCCCTGAATTTCTAGGGGGGGGGTCCAAAATTTTGGCTCTAGGGGGGGGGGGGTGCACCCCTCTGTCCCCCCCCAAAAACACCTATGTTGACATTGTAATGCAATGACTTTTAAAACTGAAAAAAAAAAATTTCGTGGAAAACTACCTAAAATTTTTCCGTCTTCGGCGGACGTACAAGCCTACTTCTTATTGGTACCACCCTGCTCCTCTACAAAAAATCCCAAAAGGTGTTGTCAACCAACGAATATGCCGTGTATACTCATTTTAAAATTAGATTTTAAAATTTAAAAAAAAAAGAAAAAGTGTAGTTGAAATAAATGTACAATAAAACATATCTTAAAAAAATAACAATACTGAAAGATGCTCAACCCAACCATCTGCTTCCTCTGTTAGCAAAATTGTTATATTACATTCGGTTTTTTTCTATTTAGTTATTATTGCAACCCGTGTCAATAACTTGTCTTCTTGAATAAATTAATTTATAATCGTTACGTTCGTTGGCGTTAATATAATTTTGTACACACTAAAATAATGATTGATATTTTTTTGACAAACGCTGCTATATTAAAATTATTTTGCCGTCGTACGATTGCTCTCATTGGTCGAGTTTCCATCCGAAATCGTACAAGCCGATTTCGCGGAGGAGCAGGGCTCCAGTTTAGCTTCAGCGGTGAAGAGGTCCGGCTGCTTTTCTGACGTCATCGGGTCCTGGTTCAGAAAAACGGAAGGATCATCGGAAACGCTCTCGGTACAACTAAAAGTTCCATTTATTTCGCCGAAATTAAAGCCTGGGTCTTCAGATTTAGATTGTTGTGCGGTTATAAAACCGTGACTAGGGGACGATTCTGAAGGAACTAAGCAGTCAAAAGACGTCTTCTTAGCCTCTGCAGGGAAACAATTAAGAATATTGTTAGAGGCACTACAGACTTCCTTCACATATACAGGGAGAATTTTTAAGGTAACCACTTGATTAAGTAAGGTATTCCCGTCCTCAGAATAAGAAGGCTTGGAGAGTAACTGGCCATCAGATTCTTGTTTTACATCAGACAGCAAAGAACTGTCGGAAATCTGCAGGTCTTTAGGTGCTTTAATGGATCCGACTGAGTAATCTTTAAGAAACGTTTATAAATAATAATATTCCTTTTTTAATCACTATTTTTTCCACGTTAATTAATTAGTTGAGTATTTTACTAGTCAAATATACCTAGTTTTTACATTGTTCTTTCTTATCCCAATCCTATCACATACTGGAAATTTATTACGTTAAAAATAACTTTTCAGAGATAAATTTTAAAGGTTTTTTAAAAATAAACTGCGAAAAATGACAAACAAAAGTAACCGAAGGTATTTTGTCAGAGTAAACAAACTATTTTATTTTTTCAAACTCAATTTAAAATCAG